>JARKHS020001031.1:0-48994 GCA_030143305.2 Amblyomma americanum
CCACAACTTGCGCACGCCCTTGTTGGGATTTTGGGATTGCCAGCTGTTAAAGCCCCAGGAACCGTCTTTAGTAAAACAGCGCGAACAACGTAGGACAAGATGAAGGAGGACACAGGACGGGCGCTGACTCTCAACTAAAGTTTATTAGGCAACACCTGGTGGTTGTCATGTACTTTGTCTATGTGATTTTTTCTTTATAAACACCAGGTGTTGCCTAATAAACTTTAGCTGAGAGTCAGCGCCCGTCCTGCGTCCTCCTTCATCTTGTCCTACGTTGTTCGCGCTGTTTTACTAAAGATGCATCTATACCAACTCGCCCAAATGAACGTTCTACTTAGCCAGGAACCGTACACTTCCTTGATGAATTGCCGACTGCTGACGACATAGTAAGCAAGGTATTCTAAGGTACAGAGTCCATAACTGGGGAACATACGATACGCCTCATCCCGTATGCAGTCCCGTAAGCTGTGTTTATACACACCGGCAGATTTTTATACCCATGAAAGAAATGGTCACGGGAAACCTGGCAAGGCTAGAATCGGAAGGAAGTTCCAAGAAACGAGAGAATTGTCGGCGCCTTCCGGAGAAGTATGAATCAGCGTTCACTTAATGCAACCGAACCAGTTTGTAAGGCAGGAGCGCCATCAGCTGTCAACAATGGAGCAAGTCATGGGGAGCTTTCAGGAATCCAAGGTGTTCTCTAAATTGGACGGGAATTCCGGATTCTACCAAACACACTGTTCCAAAGAGCGTCAAATGTAAACGTCTTTCATTACCGGAAAGTCGCCCTGTAAGATATGCCTCCAGATCGCTCACAGAAATTGAGCAGAGGTATTCGCAGATCTAGAAGGAAGCGTTGGCTATAACTTGGGCAGAGTAGCGCTTCGACGAATTTCTGAGAGGTGTCGTGTTTGAATTGCAATAGATCACAAGGCCTTTCTTCCGTTGCTAGGTTGTGATCCCGTTGTCTCTCTTCCCTAAAGAATTCAAAGGTTCAAGATACATCGTATGAGACACTCGTTTATTTACTTGTCCCGCGCAAAAGCAAGGCTACGGTGGACACCCTTTCACAGACCAGAGAGATGAACACGTGTCCATCCACCGGAGAACTAGGCAAGTCGATGTCTCGGCATACGTGAACGGAGTTGTCGAAATGCGCTCTCAGATCACATACTGGACTGCATACGCCCAGAGCATGCAAAGGATCCAGAGTGGCCTCTTTGCTAGAAGCGTGCGGGCACGGTTCGCCTGAAAACGGTTAGGTACCGCTAGTTCTAAAACAGTTTTGGACATAGCGCGGCAGCATCAAGATGTCCAAGCAGTTACCTTTGATGGACTCACGACTAGTAATTCAAACGAGCGCTGCCGAACCGAAAGAAATGCTACAGAGTCCACGAGGGACATCAAGGCGTTTTCCGCTGTCGCTTAAATGCTAAAGGATCGGTCTGGTGGCCAGGCATAAGACATGAAATTGCAAGAACCATAGCCAGCTGCCAAACCAGTGCGCAAGAACGCACCCAATTTTTTGAACCGATGACCCGCTCTGAAACACCGAAGCTTCGATGAGAAAAAATCGCAGTGCATTTATCCGATATTAAAAGGAGCTGTCTACTTTGCTGTTCTCGATTATCACTCCAGGTATCCCGCGTTGGCCCTGATGGATCGAGGAACATTGTCAGAGGAGGTCATCCAGCATCTTAACAGCATCTTCGCCAAGCACGGGATCCCAAAAATGGTAATATTCGGTAATAGTTCACAGTTCATCTTATTAACTTTCATTGCGTTTGTAAGATTCTACGGCTTCAAGCATGTTACAGCAAGCCCTCATTATCCACAGGCTAACGGCGAAGCTGGGCGCATGGTAGGGACTCTCAAAAGGTGATTCAAGAAAGCGCAAGAGCCCTACATTGCCTTGCTGAACTAAACAAATTCCTCAGGGAAAACCAGCTTTAATCCAGTGCAACTGGTAATGAGCCGTTCCTTACTGTCAAGAGCGCCATGCTTGCCATCCGCGCTAAACCCTAGGGTAGTGAGCGCTTCTTGGAAAAAGCAAGGCGAGAAGTTCCGGCAGAAACAAAAGCTGTATTTTTGGCAGACGTCATGCTACTAGACCTCTTCCCAGTTTGTCGTCAGGTAACCAGGTGTGGCTGCGAGACAGGTGCGCCTGCGGCGCAGTCGTTCGTCTGTCTTCAAACCCAAGGTCCTACTGAGCCCAGACTGAAAGTAGACTCATACGCCGGAGTAGACGGCATCTGGTGCTGCTCCCTGAAGAAGAAACCAGCCCTTAACAGGTCCACCAGCGCCACCAAAGCAGCCAGCTTACAGAAACAACCGCCAACGTCATTATGACACAAACTGCTTCTGATTCGCTCTTCAAGGCGATCGTTTCGGAACAGTCATCCAACGACACTCGAGCGAACGTACCTCAAAATGCAGCTTCAAGACCAGTGCAAAGAACGACGCGACATGGGCGCGTTGCACTCCGAAAAGATTCGGTACCAGTGACTGAATGATGATTTTTTTGTTTCTTTGTGAGCACGCACAGTGCTTGTAAAACAAGGGAAGGAGTGACGTTATTCTGAAACGCACTGTGCGCACGGCCGTCCCACTGATACGCGCTGAGATATGTGCTATTGCTTCATTTCCCTCAAACCATTTTCAGAAAAGTCATGGGATCGATATGGCTGTATATACTGCGCGACGAAGCATTAAAAGGCCCCATTTTTTGATCACCATGCCACGAGCGTCTGTTTGCTTGGTCTGACACACAGCATCACATAAACTCGTAGACAATCTGCAACAAAATGAAACAATTTATATTTGCTTAACGCTAACTCTTACGACTCGCATTCGACTTGTTTGAAGGGTGTGGCATATAATCATACACTTGCTTAGCTGCTGATCGTTTCGGTTTCTGACCCTTTTATTGCGCAGAACTCTCTATCCGCTTTAGCAAAGGCAGCGGAGTTGCTTTCACAGGCCCTAGACGTCATGCTATGCTTCACAAACTCTAGTAATATCGCAGTCGCGGCTGGCTCACGTCGCGTTTTTCCTGTACTGCAATTCGGCCGGCTTATCCCTCGTTAGTCTCTTTCTCCGTATTTTTTAATTGAGTTTGTGCACGGCAAGTACTTCTTGCAACAGGCATGCCGCGTGCTAACTTAAGTACTAAAGACGGGTTTTGAGGAATAAAGTGGTCCTTGTTCCCCCACATGCCGGCTTTCTAGCGATAGCTGTATTACAGTACCATTTCGAGCCTTCAATGTGGCGGCGCCGCCACGCTGCTACGTGGTTGGTCACGTGGTGCGGAGCAGCTGCCAGGCGCGCGGCGCCGTGGCTTATCACGTGGTTGGTTGGCTTGTCACGTGGTTGGTCACGTGACCAGCCACTTGGTGCGGAGCAGCTCTGCCACAGCTGTGCGCATGCGCCGTATCAAGTGGGACGAAGATAAGAAGGAACACCAAGCGAAACGGAGTGGCGAAAGACTGACTTCGCAATTCAACTCAGCAAGTTCCACTCGGCCAGCAGTAGCTATCGCGTATCTCCAGGTTTAACCAGAGCTAAACCAATACGAATTTTTCTTAGATGATTCTCATTCCCTTAGTCTCATATGGGACCTTGCTCCCACCCTCTTACCTGGGAACACTTCTGCCCGTAACACCGCCCACGAATCTACCTACCGAGCAAAGGCATGAGGGCATGCTGCGGGTGCGAACAAAGGATACGCTTACCAGCTAGAAGGAAAAAACATAAGCCTACCGACTGACCCGCCGAATGTGCCAGGTGGTACCCAAGATGCTGTCTAAGCCCTAGGAACATGCCTGGCGCCACCTGCAGACCAGCACATAGCCACACCTCGCCCTGTACGCCCACATCTGTACCGACTGTTACACCGATGCGTGCGAGCTTTGCAACAAAGCGGCAATCCTGAACCACATTATATGGCTATGTCCGAAAATATCGACCCTGCGCAGTACTATCCATCGCACGGAGTAGTGAGAGGACTGACGTCCAGCTCTAGAGCTGCCGTTCAAGCGGCGGCAGTGGCCTGCGCCGCTGAGGCCGCCAGGGAAGGGGAACGGAGGGAAAGATAGAAAGGGGAGAGAACAAAGAGAGATGAAAACTTTTGCAACTGTCCGTTGGCCGTGACTTCCAGGGCACACAGGGCACACACGGATAGTTCACAATCTTGCACTCAGTCCTGAGTACTTTAAGAACTTGAAAAGTGCCTTCAAAGCTGTCCTCTGCGATGAAGGCTTACTCCAAGGACCCAGAATCTTGGCTTCAGTAAGGGGCCGAGGATCTAAACGGCGGAGTGTTGCAGCGAGGAGTGCACGCTCACGCTGAAACCGAGGGCAGTTACAAAGAATGTGGTTTATTGTTTCCTCGCATCCACAGATCTCACACACAGGAGAGTCTGCCATTGCGATTAATTAATAATAATAATAGTTGGTTTTTTCGGGAAAGGAAATGGCGCAGTATCTGTCTCATATATCGTTGCTGGATAATACCGGTCTGTCTCGCAGGAATGACCACGGCGTATGTTTAACTTGTACCTGAGACCGAACTATCTGTATACACATGAGTGCATTCTCTATATGCGGCGTGGAGTAGGCAGAGTGTCAGCTGTTTAATGGCCGGTGTCTATAAGTTCGATTTTTTCGCTATGCCCGGAATTGTAAGGCGCACGCATGGCTCCCGCAGACACCAAAGCGCAGAGGAAGGCCGTGCTGCCGGGGTGAACTGTGATGGAATGGACGACTGGTGGGCTGCTATAACTTTTGAAAACGCTGCGTGCAGTCTTTGATTCGACACTGACACAAGGTGGTGCTGGGAAATCCTTGTTAGATGCCGTATGTGGATCCGCAGGGCGTCAAGGGTTATATACGTCGAGAGTGGGTAGCCCTGGGCGATTGCAATGATAGCAACTGTTTACGCGCTGCGAGGGAGACCCAGGCATGTGCGCAGTGCCTGACCTTGCATAGCTTGGAGGGCAGGCAAATTCACCTTGCATGTACTTGAAAGCACATGCGCACTATAGCGCAAAAATCCCAAAAAGAGGGCTCTGTAGAGTTGCAGCATTGATATAATCGACAATCCCCATGATTTGCCGCCAAGAAATCTGAGCAGGTGTGTGATAAAGATTAGCTTTTTCTTTGCAATGCTGCAATGCGGGCTTCTTGATAAATTCCGATCTATAACAATTCCTAAAAAACGATGAGATGCATGATAGGCAATGACATAGCCATCAATAGTTAGCGGATAACGAGTCATATTTTTTTGCGCGGAAATGCCACTATAGCGCACTTCTCGGCTGCAACACTAAGACCTTGCTCTCGGAGATAGGAGGAAGTTATGGTTGCTGCCCTCTGAAGTCTTGCTCGCACCTGGAGACGCGTCACTGAGGAGGCCCAGATGCAGATGTCGTCGGCGTACATAAAGATATGGACGGTATTAGGTAGGTTCTCCTGGAGTCTTATAAGTGTTAGAATAAACAAAGTAGGACTGAGTACTCCGCCCTGGGGCACGCCCCGTTGGTTGTAATGCACGGGTGTAGAGCCATCTTCACAGATAATAAAAAATGTCCTTTTGGTCAGATAGCTTTGGATTCACCTATACATCCGTCCACCGATTTCAACAGCCTCTAGCGCATCAAAGATGGCCCATATGTCACGTTATCGTATGCACCTTTGCTATCGAGAAAAAGTGCCGCGCACGTGCGCTTCTGGCGTTTCTGTTGCTGTACTGTGGACACGAGATCAATGATATTGTCTATAGAGGAGCGACCCCGTCGGAAACCTGCCATGGCATTAGGTTACTCGTTATTGTGCTCAAGGTACCACTCAAGACGCGCCAGAAGCATTCTTTCCATGACTTTTCCCAAACAACTGACCAAAGCTATTGGCCTGTAAGATGACAGGTCAAGCGGAGATTTCACTGGTTTTAGTAATGGTATCATGCGACTGGATTTCCACTGGGGACCTGGAACAACTCCCTCTTGCCACGAGTGGTTGTGAAGGCTGAGTAGCCCTCTACGCGCGTCGTGGCCAAGGTGGCCCAGCGCAGGATATGTAATGCCGTCTGGACCTGGTGCAGACGAACGCTTACATCTGCAAGTGCAGCATCAAGTTCCTCACGAGTAAAGACAACATCTCTCGATGAATCCCGTGATGCAGGAGGAACACGCTGGGAAACCGAGGTAGTCACTGCACCCGCGATTGCTCTGCAGAAGTCAGTTGCAACTTCAATCTGATGACGGTTTTGATGTAGAGACAACGCATAGAAAAGCTGTCTTTGCTGTGGAAGCGTTCGAAGCCCCCGCACTGTCCGCCAAATGAGGGACATTAGCTTTCGAGGATCAAGAGATTGACAGAATGACTTCCAGCGCTGTTTCGCCAGCGTGTTCATTCGTCGCTTGATTTTCCTCTGCACACGACGCGCCTCTCTGAGGTCCCTTATGCATTTGGTCCGTCTGTAACCTCTTTCTGCACGCCGACGAATAGCACGTAGGCGGTCTAATTCGACATCAAATTCGGTGCGCATTCTAGTTGACGTGAGGAAGCCTCTAGCAGCCTTCATTGCTCTTGCTATAATGTCCTCCAAACTGGAAGTGGGGGCTTCTTTGCACGCCTCCTCCATTCGAGTTTTAAATGCCGTCCAATCGATGCGCACGTGTTTAGCTGGGCCGGACGCCCCAAGACCTGGAATCTTGAGGTAGGTGGTTATGTGGTCACTCCCATGGGTCTCCACATCACAAAACCACTGGACACGCTGGCGCAGAGACCGCGAAACTAGCGTCAAGTCTAGGCAACTGCTGTATGAACTGCCTCGCAGGTATGTCGGGTTGCCGTCATTCATTACGTAAAGTTAATTTTCTGAAGCAAATAAGGCCAGATTCCTCCCTCTGGCGTTGACTATAGGACTTCCCAACAGTTGGTGATGGGCGTTGAAATCTCCGCTAATAATCCAAGGAGCCCGGGTGTCCTCCATATTTGTCTTCAACCTCTCGCAGTCCAATTAAGAGGAGGGAGAGACATACGCCGCAAAAAGTGTGAACTCTATAGATCCTTTTTTGACTATGAAACACACGTACTGATTGTCATTGTGGGGTTGAACTGGGCAGCAAACGCACGTTATGTCGGTGCGGATGTAGACCAGAACTTTGCTGCGCTCCGCGCATGTCGGAGCAAAAAAGGGCTCGTACCCGGAAAGCCTGATTGCTTGAGAAAAGTTCGGTTCACAGACGACTAATATCGGAAAGTGGTTATTGAAAATATATTGCCGAAAACTTGCGATTCGTGACTTTAGGCCTCTTGCGTTCAATTGGAGGACCGCAGAGGACTTCCTCACGAAACGTGGGAAGCTGGCCAGCCATTCTGTTTTAAAGATCTTGTAGTGTTGGAACCAGAGAGTCCAGCACAAGTAAGACGCTTCGGGCGGTTGTCGATTGCAGGGCCTGTATCAGAGGTCAAATGGCGTTGACCACCGTCCTGAAGATCGCGAGGGCTTGGCAATCTTGCTCTGGCAGCCCTTCTTTAACAACAGGTGAGCTCGGCGATGGGAGCTTGCGCTGAGGAGGCTCAGCAGCACGTAACGGCGGAAGCGCTGGCCAAGCATCCGCACACGAAGAGGTCTGATTATCCTTGTCGATATTTCTCGGACTGGACACACTTGTACGTGGCGGCACGGGAGGAGGTTGAGAAGGAGGTGCCGTGGGCGCGTTGATGTGGTTGCGTTTTGCAACAGAATTTCTTGACTTCTTCTTGCGGCGAGAACGCCTTTTCCGAACAGTCGCGGCAGCTTCACGGTGCGTAGAATTGTCCCGAACCATTTGCTTTAGAACGGCATGCTCGTTTTTTAGCGCGGACAATTCTTAGATGAGGCGTCATGAGGCCCGTTGCAGTTGGAACACTAAAGCACTTGTGCATTACAGGACTCAGCGCTGTGAGCTCCGGCACAACGAGAGCACACTCTCGTGTTGTCGCAGACACGACTCACATGACCCAGTTTCAAACATTTGTGGCATTGCAGGGGTTTCGGAATAAATGGCCGCACGGCATGACGGAAATGGCCCACCTTCACGTGTGATGGAAGGCTGTCGCCTTAGAAAAAAATCTTCACACAACGGGAATTGCCCAGACCTGATACCCGTAGAATTACGGTGCCTTCATTTGCCGGCTCACGAGTATGGGCAAATCATCTCGCGTGATAGCCTCTTCGACGTCATAGATCACGCCGGTAGAGGACTCATTCCCGCCGTGCGGGATAGCAGTACGTACTGATAAACCGCCGAGCTGAGTTATGGCCCGAAGTGTTCCAGCGCAGCCTCATGGTGAACATCAATGGCTAGAATGTTCTTCCGCGCATTCACTCGAACATCTTTGATTTCGTTAGGCACGAGAGCCTCGAGATCTACAGGGACGAGTTGCCTGTTAAGCCGCCTCATGTTGTCGGTTGGCTGCCCAGAAAGGACGAGGATGGTGTGCGCGGGTTTGTTGCCACTTGTTTTTACAGTGGACTCACAGGATGACGATCCGGCTCTTAGCTGTCTTCTCTTGGTCCTCCGGCTGAGTTAAGTCTCAAAGCCGTCCTCACTGCTGGCCTCGCTGAGGTACTAGATGGTGTCATCGCTGTCGGGGCCGCTCGGAAAGCTGCACCGCTTCCTCGACGAGCTAGAGGAGGAGGCCACCAGGCCATTCGGATGCTCCAGAGTGTTCACATTGATCACCGTATGACGGGGGACGGCATCTCCGCAGTATGCACACAAAAACACAAAAAAACCTGGAGACGTGTTGTTGTTGTTGTTGTTAGCCTATCAAAAGATGGCACATACCCACACTGGGGGATCGGCCAAGAATCGGGTGCCTATTCACCTGAACGCAGTTAACAAAAAGGAAAAGCACGTAGGAGCGCAATACCAGTGAATTTTTCGTCATGAACAGAAAAGGGATGAGAGTTTTGATTTTAAAATTTTAAGAATAATAATAAAGAGAGAGATTAAATAATAATGATTTAGTCAAAATGTAATAATGGATAGAAAAGAAAAGTTTGAACACTTAGCAAGGCAGTCGGTGAGATTCTATCAGGAAATTTAGAACAGCAGTACAAACAGATTTATGGCTGAACCCAAATGTGGTGGCGCCAAATGATAGCAAGAGCGGGCTGCTCAAACTAAGGCCAAGATGCTGCAAGGGCTCCTCCAGCAACCTTTTTCTCAGAGAGTTGAATCGGCGACAATACAGCCAAGAATGTTCTATAGATTCAGGCTCACGGCAAAATGCACAAAGGGGAGAGAGCGCCAAACCCGACTTGTGTAAATAGAATTTTAGAGGGGGATGCGGCAGCGCAGCCTTGTCAGTGATACTTCAAGCTGCCGAGAGCAACAAATCTTCCTGTTCCAATAATATTTAAGGTGCTCATAATCCGCCGATGTTAAAAGTGATGTGTCTTGCGTGATTAAAAACGCACGTCGCCGAAATCTAGATGCTGTAATATAGGCTGTAGCTGGAATGATTGGCAACACGGGGCCGCTGAGGGAAGCCTTTGAGAGATTATCAGCAATCTCATTTACTGTCACACTGCTGTGACCGGGAACCGATACTAAATGAACAAGGCTTAAATGCGGAGGAAGTAGGGATAAGAAAGTTGTTAAAATGAGACCGTCAACATGTGCAGCGAGAGACGAACACAAAGATAAAGAACCAGTAATTACTGCAACTGCTGTATAAGAGGGGTCTAGCTTGCGTAGAGCAAGTACAACTGCTAGAAACTCTGCTTGAAAAATAGGGGTGACATCTGGAAGACGCAGTGAAAAGGACCTGTTTAAATGCGAGCAAAATATTCCCACACCTGCTTTTTCATTGCATTGCGATGCGTCAGTGGTTATTGCTATATCAGTAGGTAGGGTCCTCAGATGATCTTCTAGAAGACCATTTAGAATACTCGGTGGCAAAAGTTTTGCATTTTTTTGGGAATATGTCGTCGAAAACAATGTGGATAGCGGGCCCATTGCGAAGCGCAGGAAGGATATCATAAATGTTTACATCTAAAGGCTGAAGTAATCTTTGCACAAACACTACCTGAGGGGAATTGAAACGAGACCAGGGGACACCAAAAAAGAAGGTCGGCTGAGAACAGAAAATGCTTTGGGAACGGTGGAAATGGGATTCATAGATCCTGAGGTAAGTTTGCACAGTTAAAAAATGAAGTCGTGATAAGAGAGACGAATGCGGGCTTCAAGGTACAGCACATTGATAGCCACAAATTTTGGAAGGCCGAGGCACATGCGAAGTGCTTCCCTCTCTAAAAGGACGAGAGGGCGAAGTTTATATGTAGCCGAGCCTGAAAACAACACTGATACAAATTCTAAAATTAGCCTGACATACACAGTGTAGATCATTAAGAGCGCATCTCTGCGCATGCCGTACCGGTGATGGCATAATCTCCGTAACATGCCCACGGCACGAGCCCCTTTCGCCGCGACATGGTCAATGTGAGGTCGCCAGGTGAGTTTTTTGTCATAAATGACACCTAGGTATTTTAGGGATTTAACCTACGGTATTATTTTTAACTTGCAAGTGAGAGAGACCACTACAGGAGTGAATAGAGGGAAAACAAGAGTGGCGCCCTTGCCAACATTTAACTTCAGGTGTAATGCACTCAACCAGTGCTCAAGTGTATTCAAATATGACTGCAACAGATCATACAGAGAATGTATATCCGGCGCAGCAGCAAAAAACGCAATGTCGTCCGTATAGAAGTAAGTGCGTACATGGCGGTGGAGGGGAATTGAGCTCAACAGAATATTAAAGAGCACAGCAAAAAGAACAGCTTCTTGCGGTACACCTCGCGTTTGTCTGTACCTTTCTGAATGAACAGCATTATGGACGCAAAAGAATTCCCTTTTAAAAAGAAATGCAGATATCCATGCAACTATAAAATCTGGAAATTGAAGAGACTGTAGCCTATGTATCAGGATGGAGTGTTCTACACTGTCGTAAGCTTTGGCGACGTCTAACGTAACCAAAGCCGCGACCAGGCGTCGACGACGAGCAAGGAGAATTCTGCTCTCAAGATCAGCATGTACATTCCATATCGAACACCGTGGCCGGAAACAGAGTTGGCACGGGCTGAGTATAGTTTTGCGGTCCACAATGGCTGACACCCGAATTAGTAACACCCTTTCTATCAACTTTACCACGTTTGATATTAAAGAAATTGGCATGATATTATCCAATTCATAGCCTCAACCCTGATTTTTAAGTAAAAGGATCACCTTGGGCAGCTTCCACTCAGAAGGTATCCAAGCGTGTTTGAGAGAGTAGTTTATTAGGTGCAATAAGGAGTTGGGAGACTCTTCAAATAGAATCTTGAGCATCTTTGTAGTAACACCATCAGGTCCAGGAGCAGCAGCTGGCAATCTCTGGACAACTTATGAAAGTCTGATAGATTTTCTTGTGAGGCATTATCATTTGGCACGACTGGTGCGAACAACAATGGGCGCAAAGGTAGTAAAGACGAGAACCGCTTTTGCAGGCCTGTGGCAATTAATTCAACTGCCTGGATAGCTTCTACAGGTGACATAACTAATGACTGAAAATTATGAGAGGACATGAGCTGTTTCCTAGACCGTAGAAAACCGAATAGTGCACGTCGGTTGCCCGCCTTTGAAAGATAATCGAAGTGTTCTGAGTTATATTTTCCTTCGCGCGAGCAACTGTGCGTTTAAAGGTGGCTGCAATAAATTTATAATCACTCGAGTTTTTCGGGCATTGGTTATGAAGAAGCTTTATCCATGCTGCCTTCCTCCGCATGTAATCTCTTGTACAGTCCGCATTCCACCAGTTAGAAGAATTCCCTTTTGTTGGCCTCACCGAGAACTCCGACTTTTTACGGCTTTCCTCTATAGCCAGACATATGCTTGCTGACTGGTGGACCTCGGCGATGTTAGACAATGAAGCAAGGGCAGAGCGCAACGCCGTCTGAAACCTGTCATAATTTACATGTGACCGCAACTGAGAAGACGCCGGAGTAGTGAAGAGTCGACAAAGGGCATGGTGGTCTCTGACGACTGAGAAAGAAAAGCCGTAGAGGTTCGGCCTAAATTTTGTGGCTGCTAAGACAGGGGCGAGAGACTCGCGCTCAGTAATTAAGTAATTAACAGGGCGTTGGAAAGAAGGCGGCTGGCATAAACACTGACGCGGTCATGAACGTAGTCACGTTGGGCAAGCATGGCCCCGATCCCGTACCCGGAGATGTCGATGCGAATTTCAGTGTCAGCCGACAAATCGAAATGGGCTAAAATGGGCGGAGTGGCGAACAGGTGGTTGAGCGAAGAAAATATTTTTTGCTGAGCCCGGACGCCAGGTAAAAGGGCTGGCGATTTCAAAATCTGTGAGAGGACGAGCAATTCCGGCGAAATGATTGATAAAATGGCAGAATTACGAACACATGATGGCAAAGGTGCGTACATCCTTGGACGACCGTACAAGAGGAAAATCTTTGAGAGCTTGCATTTTAGCGTGGTCAGCGCATACACCTGAGTTGTCAACCAGGTGTCGGAGAACGGTCAGTGGTCGGCCAGAGAATTTGCATTGCAAAGAGTTCAGCTGGCCTCGGCTGTGCGGAACACCGCCAGAATACCCGTGAAGCGGCCGGGGTGCGCCGCAAAGGTGGGCGAGAATACCACGTTATCTAGGTATACAGAGTAAGGTAGACCATTTAAAGACGCGAAGAAGAGAGTTTATGAAACGCTCGAAGGTAGACGGCGTTTAACACAAGTAGAACAGCATAACGTTAAATTGATATAAGCTGTAAAGGGTAGCAAAAGCGCTCTTTTCACTGTCCATGTCACCAATTGCGATTTGCTAGTGCATAGACCGAAGGTCAATTGAAGAAACGCACTTGAGTCAATAAAGTCATTTCAATGCATCATCAACTCTAGGCAGGATATAGATGCCCTTCTTGGTGATTCGGTTGAAGTGTCGCTAATCGACGCCGAAACACCAGCTCCCGACTTTCTTTTTAACCAGGACGACAGGTGAGGCCTAAGGGCTCGCCGAAAGGCCGATGATGGCTGTATTGAACGTCATGTCCGCAACTCCTGGTGCATTATGTGACGTTCTGCACTGGACACTCTATGTGGACGTCAGTGAAGAGGAGCGGCCCCAGCAGTGTTTACGCTTCACAAAGGAGGTTCGAGACAAAGAGCGCTCATCAAAGCCGAATATGTTGGTGGAAGAGGATAGTAAACATCGCAGGTCGTGAACTTGCGTTGGTTACAAGTCAGAAATGATCATTTTGACGTACTCGTCGTTTGGTGCAACGGTAGGAAAGTGGCGGTGAGTAGAGGGTGAGACGAAGTTGGCCAAAGTCGATATGACACGTTCGATGGCAGGTCTGATCATGACGAGCGTCATGCCTTGCGGAGGCGTATGGAAAGACGAGACAAATTTGGGGACCGGAAGGCACGCTTGGTTTGCAGATGTGACGACGGTAGGGACACGCGCAATGCTTCTGGTGAGGAACACATCAAGGGCTGGAGTGACGATATTGTTGCCTTCGGGGAGAGCTGGGAGAAAGAAGAAAGACATTTAGGTGGCGGTTCCGGAAGGCAGACATATAATATGGTGGAGCTGCCATAAAAAGAATGTAAACCAATAAGCTCCTGCCTGCACCACCGGAAGGCAGACAGGCAAACTTGACTGTAGAAAGACAGGACACAACTGGTGATACCGACTGCGGAAAGAGGAAGGTCAAGCTCAACGACTCTTGTGGCGCCGTCGATGATGACTGAATGATCACAAAAGAAGTCAAGGTGGAGCATAACATTGTGAGAGCACTCGTTCAGAACGGTGAACAAAACGGAGGTGTGGCGGTCAGAGATTGTCATATGGGCTGTGCATAGTCCGAACACCGGAGGCGTCCCACTATCGGCTACACGGATAACGTGCTCAGAGGGGACGGTAAGCTGCTCAAGCGGGGAGTATCGACGTCAGAGGCAACGCTTTTGGCGTCCCTAATAGGCGAGAAATGACCGGGCGTTCAATGGTGCGGCGAAAGCAGGGCGTGTAACTGGACGTGTAAGACGGAACCAGCGGTTACGACAGTGGCGGACGTTGTTCCTGACTCGCAAATATTGAAAAAAAATCAGCCTCTTGTGTGTCCGCGAGTCGGAAGGGTTGGGTCAGTGCAGGGCGAAGAACTGAGGTCGTCCTTAAATGATTGCAGAAATGTCGGAGGCTCGGGAAGAGTCACGGGGCTGACAGAATGGAGACCCATAGTACCAAATTCTTTATCGGGCTAGGCTTGAATGAGACAAATGGCGGGCAGTTGATAATCAGGATCACTTGGCTGCAGGACGGCAGGGTGCATGGCGTCAAGTTCCCGTTGGATGATGCGGGTGACATTTTCAGGCGGCGCTGACGGTTAGTGGGTCAGCAGATCTTGACATGACGATGTTGTCGTCGTGATGGGGATGCGAGGAAAATTTCGAGTAATCAACCGGATTTGGGATTCCTCGAAAGGTTAAAATTCCTTTATGATGCGTTCAACCATTGAGCAAGTTTGATGAGCCAGCAGGCTGAAATTGCCGACCGAAATTTCTTTCAACACATTGCCCACTTTGTCCAATTCAGACAGTTTATTGTCAAGTTTGTTGCAAAAGGCAAACACGTCCTGAATATACGAAACGCAGACTCGGTCAAGTTTGGGCGCGGGAAGCAACGTACCACTTGGCGGCAAGTTGTCGGCCGAGCGGTTTTCCAAACTGATCGTGAAGTTTTGTTGGCATTTTCCCCAGCTGCTGAGGTTGTCTTCATGTCTCCCGTACTAGGCGCGAGCGGTACCCTTTTTTTGGACGAGATTTATTGCCTCGGGTCATCAATGATGGGCGAAGGTGTGATGAAAGATATAGTAGTGATTTAATTAATGAAAAAAGGCTAGCTGATTTGACGAAGTCCAGTAGAGAACGATGGTATGGTCCCTGCTTCTAGGCAATATATGAAGCAGAGTTGCGTGGTGAATGACCCGCTGCCTTCAGGTGCCGGATCCTTGTAGGCTTGAGAGCTGGGCAGGCCCACAGGAAGTGATGAATGTCGGCTTCAATGTCCTCGTGTTCAGATATTAGACACCCAGGCCGAGGAAACAAATCTCGGTACTGAGGCCACTTCCGAGTGACGGCAGGTGTGAGGGCAACCCCGACCCGGAACCTCCTAAGCGCCACCTCCTCTGCACGGGTAAGACCTCGGGGGAGGGTTACCGCACACGGAGGGATGAAAGCACGTGTGCGGCGCTGGAGGAGTTCCTTGCTTGATGAAAGGAGGGCGAAGTTGTCCAAATGAAGGAGCCGAGGCAATAATGAACGGTACCTTTGAGACAGAATATTACATGGGTAAGCATGCGGGTCAGGTCCCACTGGTTGTACATACACATTCGTACATGCTGAGCCAATCTTCTACCTCGATAGCATTTTTGCCCGAAAATATCCTCGAAAAAATGTTGCATTCTGCGAGGCGTTTTGGGGCATGGCTAAGTGGCCCAGCAGACCTCCACTGTGTAGCTCCGTCAGTTGCTGTAGGAGTTGGAGGAATACGAACCTTCATAAATCTGTAGCCAGGAAGAATATAATTACAGGTATTTACAGCGAGAGAGATAACGGCACCAGCGATAGCTCCGAGCTGTACCGAGGAGCGCACCGAGAGAGAGAGCTTCGTCGTGTACCCCGGTCGTTGTAGATGTTGTTGTTAGCCTATCAAAAGATGGCACATACCCACACTGGGGGGTCGGCCAAGAATCGGGTGACTATCCACGTGTATCCAGGTAATTAAAATGTTGATTTTGACAAGGCACTCTGTGAGCTTTTTTAAATATATGTACTTCATTACACAATTTTATTGTTCTGTGTTTTACGATGTAACTGTTTTTGTGTTGAGTGAATGTATTTTTCTGCCCTCCCTGCCTGGACTCAAATGAGGGTCTGCAGTATTGTGGAAATAAAAAAAATAAAAAAGCACGCGGGAAAGCAACACCAGAGGATTCTTCCTCATGAACAGAAAAGGGATGAAAGTTTTGATTTCAAAATTAATAATAATAATAATTATATTAACGAGAGGGACTGGAACAAATTTATTTAGTCAAAATGTACTAATGGAGAGGAAAGAAAATTTTGTAACCCTTAGCATGGCAGTCGGTGAGATTCTAACAGAAAATTTAGAACGGCCGTACAAACAGATCTGTCGTTGAACCCAAATTTGGTGCCACCAAATGATAGCAAGAAAGGGCTCCTTAAACTAAGACCAATGGCCGCAAGGGCTCCTCCAGCAACCTTGTTCTCAAAGAGGTGTATCGGTGGCAATACAGCAAAAAAATGCTCAATGGATTCAGGCTCACGGAATAAAACGCACAAAAGGGAGAGAGCGCCAATTCCGACCTGTGTAAATAGAAACTTAGAGGAGGTATACGGCACTACAGCCGCGTCAGAGGTACTTCAAGCTGCCGAGATCGACAAACTTGCCTGTGCCAAGATTATCTGAGGTGCTGATAACCCGCCGATGTTACAAGTGTTGTGTGTTGCGTGCTTAAAGACTTACGTCGCCGAAACCTATATGCTGTAATATAGGCTGTAGCCGGGATGATAGGCAACACGGGGCCGCAAAAAGAAGCCTTTGCGAGCGTATCAGCAATCTCAATAACTGTCACACTGATGTGACCGGGAACCCATACTAAATGAACAAGGCGCAAATGCGGAGGAAGAACGGACAAGAATGTGTTGAAAATGGGACCGTCAACATTCGCGGCGAGAGACGAACACAAAGATGAAGAATCGGTAATTACTGCCACTGTAGTAATAGAGGGGTCTAGCTTGCGTAGAGCAAGTACTACTGCCAGAAACTCTGCTTGAAAAGTTGGGCTGAAATCTGGAAGCCGCAGTGGAAAGGACCAGTCTAAATGCGAACAGAATATTCCCTCACCTGCCTTTTCATTGCACTGCGATGCGTCGGTTGCTAGGGCAGTATTTGTAGGTGGGGTCCTTAGATGATCGTCTAGTAGACCATTTAGAATGCAGGGTGGCAAAAGATTTGCATTTTGGGGGTAAATATGGTCGAAAAGATGGTGGACAGCGGGCCCTCTGTCATAGCGCAGGAAGGATGCAATAAATGTTCACATCTAAAGGCTCAAGTTATCTTTGCACAAACACTACCTGTGGGGTATGAAAATGAGACCAGAAGGCGCTAAAAAAGGAGGTCGGCTGGCAACATAAAATGCTTCGTGAACGGTGGAAATGTGATTCGTAGATTCTTAGGTAAGTCTGCACAGTTAAAAATTGAAGTCTAGATAAGAGAGAGGGAATGCGGGCTTCAAGGCACAGCACATTGACAGCCACAAATTTTGGGACGCCGAAGCACATCCTAATTGCTTCCCTCTCCAAAAGGACGAGAGGACGAAGTTTGTATGTAGCCGAGCCTGAAAACAACACAGATACAAATTCCAAAATTGGCCTGACAAACATTTTGTAAATCATTAATAGCGCATCTCGTCGCATGCCATACGGTGACTACACAGTCTGCGCAACATGTCCACGGCACGAGCCCCCTTCACCGCGACATGGTCAATGTGGGGTCGCCAGGTGAGTTTATCGTCATAAATGACCCCTAGAAATTTTAGGGATTGCACCTGCAGTATCCAGTTGTAAGCGGCAAGTGAGAGAGACCCCTACAGGATTCTGTAGAGGGAAAACAAGGATGGCGCACTTACTAACATTTAACATCGGGTGTATGCTGCTCAGCCAGTGCTCAAGTGTACTCGGATATGACTGCAACAGACCATGCAGGGAGTGTATAACCGGCGCAGCGGCAAAAAACGCAATGTCGTCCGCATAGACGTTAGTGCGTACATGTCGATGAAGAGGAATTGAGCTCAACCGAATATTAAAGAGCACAGGAGAAAGAACAGCTCCTTGCGGTACACCTGTCGTTTGTACCTCTCTGAATGAACACCATTATGAACGCAAAAAAATTCCCTACTATAAAAAATGCAAATATCCAAGCAAATATATAATCTGGAAACTCAGGAGACTGTAGCCTATGTATTAGGATGGGGTGTTCTACACTGTCGTAAACTTTGGCGACGTCTATCTTAACCAAAGCCGCGACCTGGCGTTGGCGACGAGAAAGGAGAATTTTGCTCTCAAGATCAGCATTTGCATTCCATATAGAACACCGTGGCTGGAATACGAGTTGACACGGGCTGAGTATATTTTTGATGTCTATGAAGGCTGACACCTTAATTAGTAACACCCTTTCTATTAATTTTACCACGATTGATGTTAAAGAAATTGGCCTAATAATATCCAATTCATAGCCTCTGCCCTGATTTTTCAGTAAAGGAATCACCTTGGCCAGCTTCAACTCAGGAGGTATCCAAGCGTGTTTGATAGAGTAGTTTATGAGGGGCAATAAGGAGTCGGGAGACTCCTCATAGAGAATCTTGAGCATCTTTGTATTGATACCATCAGGGCCAGAAGCAGCCGCTGGTAACCTCTGTACAACTTGGGAAAGCTGCGATAGATTAACTTGCGAGGCATTATTATTTGGCACCACTGATGCAAACAACATTGGTCGCAAAGGCAGTAGAGACGAAAACCGCTTTTGCAGGCCCATGGCAAATAATTCAACCGCCTGGATAGCTTCTCTAGGTGAAGTAAATTACTAGAGGACGTGAGCAGTTTTCTAGACAGTAGAAAGCCGAATAGTGCACGTTGGTTGCCCGACTTCGAAAGATAATCGAAATGTTCTGAGTCATAATTTTCCTTCGCACAAGAAAGTGTGCATTTAAAGGTGGCTGCAATAAAATAGTAATCACTCCAGTTGTTTGGGCATTGGTTATGAATAAGCTTATTCCATGCTGCCTTCCTCCGCCTGTAACCTCTTTTACAGTCCACATTCCACTATGTAGAAGAATTCCCTTCTTTTGGCCGCACCAGAAACTCCGACTTTTTACGGCATACTTCTATAACCGGACATATGCTCGTTGACTGGTGGGCCTCGGCTGTGATAGACACTGACGCAAGGGTAGAGCGCAACGCCGTCCGAAATCTGTCATAATTACATGTGGTCGCAACTGACAAGACGCAGGAGTTACACGACATACTATATCAAAATGAATAGGTATATGGTCACTTGAGGTGCCGCTATCAACAGTCGACCAATTCGTTACGCCAATTCCAGGGCTTATTAACGTGATATCTAAAACAGATTGAGTGTGTGAGCGAAGATAAGTGGCCGATCCTGTATTTGAGCTCATCAGGTTGTGGTCAGAAACCCAGTCCCATAGGCGCTTGCCGCATGTATTAGTCCTAAAACCCCACGACACATGGTGAGAATTGAAGTCCCCAGCCACGAGAACTGGGTTTTTACAGTTAGCGAGTAACAAGTCCAGAGGTCTAACATCCTGAACTCCATTTGGGAAATAACAATTTGCTATTGAAAATGGAGAGCACCCAGGAAGTACAAAGTCTAGTGCCAAAATCTCACAGTCAGGAGACATTTGTTGAAAAGATAGCATAGCCCTGTGGCAAAATTTTGAAGAGACTAAAATTAGTAAACCCCCGCCTCTTGACTGGCGGTCTAGGTGAAATGAACGGTAATTTTTTATATGAAAATGTTTGTCGGTTGAAAGCCACGTTTCTTGCAGAATTATGACATCCGGGTTAAGCTGGGTAGAAATGCAGTATAAATCTGTGGAAGCGGAAAGAATAGAGCGACAGTTCCACTGCAGAACTCGCAACGACGCTATGGTTGCGAAAGTCTAGCGGCAGCAACTGCCTGCTCCAAAAGGGTATTCTTGGGTTTAGTGCCAAGCTACTTCTTTGATTTGGGCTGGGTGCCCAGAGAAGACAACGAATGAGACATGGGGGACCCCCTGCGCTTAAGAAGCCGCGCATCAGGCTCCACCATCTCGGAATCATACATTATACCAACATCCCTCGAAGTACCCGAGGTAGGTAGAGCGGAAGGGACAGAAGTTTGTTCCTGGGATTGTGATGCTGCTGGAATTGGAGACCGGATAAGAGGAGAGAGAATTGCTGGCGAAAGAGGTGCAAAACTGGCCTGCACGGCATGTGTAAGCTGAGTCGCTAGAACGTTTGTAAGGCACTCCGACACACTTGCAACAATCTTTTCTACCATTTGAGACATCGAAGCCTCGACAGCAGCCGCAATTGCCTGGGACAGCGTTGAGTCTAACATGACACCTTGCCGAGCGGTCACACCGGCATAACCGTGAGCACGTTCTTTGACCTCTGTAATAGCGTCACGGCGCGAACAGCGTTTCCTGTCAATAATCTGCAGAATTTGGATTTCCTGAGCTCGAGATGGACAATTTGAGTAGTGTGCAGAGTGACAACCACCGCAAAGGCAACTCTTCTCATTCTTCTCAGTGCAGGTGCTCCTTGAATGACCATCCCCACAGTTGCAACACCTCAAGTTGGATTTGCAACCGCCGGCGCTATGTCCATAGCGCCAACAGTTGTTACACTGCAGAGGCCGAGATGATAACGGGTCTACCCGAAAAATTAGATGCCATGCCTTGATTTCAGAGGGGAAGGAAGTGTCGGCAAAGGTAGCAATAACTGATTCAGTGGGCATCCGCAAGTTGTTTACAACCCGGCTACAGCGGTGCACAGCAACAACACCTGCAGCCGACAGAAGCTCAAGAGTCTCTACCGGAGACAGGGAAGAGTCTACGCCTCGTACAATACCTTTCTTGCGCGCCAGATGGGAAGGGATGAAGGAACTTACCCGAAGGGAGGCAAAGGATGAGGAGTTTAGCAAATCTCTTAGACAGGCGAGGTCTGGAGATTTGCACAGAATCCCGCCGCGTCCAAACTGGCGTACCTCTGAGATTGACTCATAATGAGAAGTCGCCGACTGGAGAGCAGCCCGAACAGCACCAGGGTTGTTCATCTTGATTGCACCACCATCCTTAGGCACCAGCGCGACAGAGATACTATCGACACCACTGCGCAAAAAAGCTTCCAATGGTAGGAGATCAGTGGACAGAGAAGCTGACCAGAGGGAGCTCCCCTGGCCGGGAGACTGGGTGGACATAGCCCGGGCTTACTGCCTTACTGCGCAAAGACGCAGAGAGAAAATGCCAAAACCAGCCACCCGAAACAGCCGATCGTTCCCAGCAAGAGCAAGAGCTCAAAAAAATTAAAATT
The DNA here is from genome assembly GCA_030143305.2 of Amblyomma americanum. Classification (NCBI taxonomy): domain Eukaryota; kingdom Metazoa; phylum Arthropoda; class Arachnida; order Ixodida; family Ixodidae; genus Amblyomma; species Amblyomma americanum. The sequence continues at coordinate 21,221 of JARKHS020001031.1, forward strand.
GAGCTTAAAGACAATTTGGGACAACTTGTTTAGGTGGGTATCGAACCCAGGATCTTTGGATTTGGAGAGAGCACGCTTCCCATAGGCCATGAAGACTTCCAAAAGGGGCCCGTATGCGGCGGTTACCGCAATCCCCCGATACGAAAAATTTAGTGTCCCAATGTCTCAAATTCGAGCCACTGGAGAGCGTCAGCGTGAGGCCTCTGCTCTGGGCGCGCCCTCCTTGATCAGCGACGACCCGACACAAGGATGCACTTCGTCGTCTTCTCTCAATCTACTTGAGGCTCATGCTTTTGAATAGGACCTGTGTTAACAACACAGTGTTAAGGGACCCATGTCGCAGAAAAGGCGGCGTAGGCGCCTTTTGCCTTCAGCTACAATTCCTCGAAAAATTCCGCAGAAGAAAACTTTGCGGTCCCCTAGGTCGCCCACTTAGGTTACTCAAAGTCCGGTCGGCAGGTTGTGATCACGCCACAATAATATTTGACCTTGTGACGTCATCACAACCTTTCCTACCAGACTTTGATCAAAGCAGACACCGTGGCAGGTGGTAGCTCAGTGACTGATTGGTCGCGAGAGCTTGCTGAGGAACAGCAGCCTGCGATGCACAAGCCCCACTTGTGGCAGCGCCTATCGTCGCAGGGCAGTGGCGCATCGCTAGACCACTGCTCCGCTGCTGTAGGAGTGGTATGGCGATTTCCAGGAAACTATTACCGTAGAGAATGAGCAATGCCGCATATATGTTCATGAACCCATTAAGGTTATCGCATCGCACCCTAAGGCGGTGCTTGTGTCCCCTCTAGTGTTTTAAATAAAAATTGTAAATGTGAAAAAAATCATCCTATATATAAATAAACGTGAGGATTGGTGCTGACGTTGCTTTATTCTTGTTCCTTAAAAACATTTGCGGTGGTTTATCTTTGGTTAAACCAGGAGTGACGCGATAGCTATAGCTGGCCGAGTGCAGCTTGCTCAGTTGTATTGCGAAGTCATTCTTGCGCCGCTCCGTTTCGCTGGGCGTTCCTTCTTCATCTTCGTCTCACTCAACACGGCGATTGCGCACAACTGTGGCAGCTAGGTTTCGCAGGCGGGCCGCGCCGCTGACAGCACCAGCTGCTTCGCTCCACGTGGCTGCTCACGTGACCAACCACGTGACGAATCACGTGATCAGCCACGGTTCCGCACCACTGGTAGCTGCTCCGCACCACAGGACCAACCACATGACAGCGTGGCGGCGCAGTCACAGGGTGGCGGCGCCGCCACGCTGAAGGCTCGCAATGCTACCGTAATGTAGCTATCGCTACAAAATGAAGTGATCGCGAAGGAACAATGGTCGGCATATTTTTAAAGACCATTACAAATTCTATAACCGAAATTGGTCGGGAAAGTTTTGTGGAAAGGGCGAGTTTTATGCATGACTTTTTCGTAAGCTGGCAACGCAGGACTATGTGGGTAGGACGAGAATATGAACCGAATTGTTGAATTTTGAACAAGCTGTACTATGAATTAGGAGGTTGTGGTAGTTACTGTAGATTAAATCACCATATTCTAATTTTGGCTGCGCAGGTAATCTTTCCGGGTATAACACCACTTAAGATGTTCAATTATCGCTAGACGTTACCATCTCTGGAGAAAACAAACCTTTTTGCCTTACTCTAGATTACTTCATTGTGACAACACTACTGCAAAATGTATGTAGGTTAGAATGGGTCAGCAAAAAGAATTATGGCACATTTGGTTTGGCATTATTTGAAGGACATCCCAAAGATGCTCAGTCTATGAAGGACGCCGCAGTGGAGGGCTCCGAATAATTTCGACCACCTGGGGTTCTTAACGGCACTAACAATGCACAGTACACAGAATTTTCACATTTTTTCTCCATCAAAGTGCTACCGTAGTGGGCGGGTTCGACCCCACGACTTGCCTGTACTGTGTGATGTAAGTGCACGGTAATTAACCACGGGTAATGGTAGTTATACGTAGCCCTCCACTAGGGAGTCACTCAAAGGCTGAATCGCTTTGGAAGCTTCATCCTATAATGTTAAACGAAATGTGCCATTATCCTATTTGTCTCCTATTCAAATCTGTACACATTTTTCAATAGCGAATCCCCGCTATGGTTATTAATGGTTATCACACCTGGTTGTGTAATGATGACTTCTGGTGAATAGTGCCTGGAAAGATTAGGGGCGTCTGTATAGTTCGGGGTAGGTTACACAGGTCTAAGCAGGAAGAACGACTGTTGCAGGCGTTGACAGAATGAAGGAGCATCCTAAGATGTGGAAAGAGAGGTGCTGGACAAGCTCGGTTTGGAGTTAGATGGTGGCGACATAAATTAGGTGAGCAGGTGCGCATTGAAAATCTTCCTTGAACGCTGCACGGATACACACGAGAACAAGTGGAATTGTATCAAGGAACTGTGCCCTGTCGCCGTGAGCAGTGATTGCCGCCTTAACCTATGCCTGTGGATGTGCTCGACATATCTATTGAATTGCAGGGAATAAGCAGTCGTTGTGATGTGATCTGTATGCAGATTGGAGTTCAATATTGAAAGATTGCGCTCTTGAACTACCGGCATCTGCCGGCGACATCAGTATGGGCAGCAATATGCTGAATTCATGTGGTCACAAAGGTGTCTGCGAGATATTCTGCTGAGATGTTCTCTACTGGCACGTGTTTGGGCCATCTGGTAAAACGGTCGGGCTTTTTGGAAACGTTCGCTTGGCGGGAAAAATGAATGCGGAGAGCTCTTGGTGTGGCGGTACACATTGGCAGTATGGCAAGCAAGAGAAAAGCATGCCCATCCTCGCACGTCGGCACTTGTACCCAGGAATCTGCAAAAATCAGCCGCAGACTTTTGGGAAGCCCGGATGCGAGGATGAGCGAAAAGAGTGAAATGCTGAAAAATGAGGCGGCTTAGATGAGCTGTGACGTAAGGACGAGAGCGATCAGTGAAGACTAGGTGTGATGAGCTTGTTGAATGCTCACGCTAAATATTCAAGCTCTAAACTGCTTGACTTTGACCTTAAATGATGTAGTACTTATTATGTTTGCGAACAAATATATAGTTGAGCGCTTAACTTCTGAACGAAAAAAAACGAACGAAATTACACAAGACAAGCGCAGACTAACAACTGAGATTATTTTCGAAGGGTGCTCATCTTTATACAACGTAATTGTGGGTAAAAAAAAAACAAAAATGCATACAAAATGAAACCAGAAAAATCCAAGATCATGACACCGTCCGGACGTGGCTCGACCTTTTCGCACAAGTCATGCTTGACTATCTTAAGCGGCCAAAAATACTTTTTGTTTTTTGGTCAAAGCCACAGACGGGTCGCTTACGTACACGCCGTCGCTTTTTCCGGAAGCCATACAAAACACCTCCCACAACTTTCTTGTGACCTTGTTCTTTGATTTTCGAGGAACCGTTGTGCTTTCCAACAAGGGGTGGCACTTGTGCCCAGCGCAATGTGCTGCAAGGTTGCCTGGTGCGGTGACAAGATTATGGTCGTAGCTGTGCTCTCGCAACTTCTCATTCAGACACCTTGCCGTCTGACCAACGGAGGCAGTCTCACATGACGCTGGAATTTTGTGTACTACTTATTCCACGCATTTTTACAAGCATGTTCTAGTGCCGAACACCGCAAGACCACTAATAGTGCGCATCATTTTTCCCAGCATTAACTTTAGCGCACAGGCTTTTAAGTTTTTGAAGGGCAGAAAATACGACAGGCACTTCTTTTTTTTCAGCCACTTTTTCAATCTGTGCGATAAGGCATGCACATAGGGCACCACGATGGGCCTTTTGTCCCTTTCATTTGCACTTGCTCGCTTCCACCTAACGGTTATTTTCAGAACTTTTTCAGCAACTGATACCAAAAATGGGTCTGGGCAACCAGCCTGAAAAAATTACAAAAGTGACGTGCTTTGCAATCGATGTCCAAGACTTGTTTTATAGTGTTCCGCGCGGTCAAGTGCTACAGACAGTGGAAGAATGCCTGGATTCGTACGGCAGCGTTGAGTTCATGAACCCGAGCGGAATAATCACAACGGACTTCTTTACCATGCTAAACCGGAACCTATCTTCCCTGTATGTTCAGTTTGGCGAAGCGGTGTTTTTGCAAAAAGATGGAATAAGTACCGACTCCAGTATTGCGCCATTACTGTGCAGCATCTTCCTTGCAACAGGCGACCGTTCTTTGTACAAAACGTTGCTATCAGTTGGCATCACAGAATAATTCAGGTATGTTGAAAACTTTCTTGTCTGTGCTCAAGCAGGGTGGGCAATAAATGACATGCTAGAAAAAACGCTTGTTGTATGTCATCACGCCCACGCAGCACTCGCCTTCACCCATGAAACCTCCTCTCAACTGCCTTCAGTTTCTAGACTTAGCTATAGGAACTAGTCCTCATGTGTGCTGGACGTACAAAACAAGGAGCGAAAAAGGCCTGCTTCCCTATGATTCAGTGCATTCCAAGCTTATAACTCGCAACACTGCGGATGCCTCCCTCCAAATGCAATAAAAAGGGCATATAATCACAATCTGCATGGCAGCACCAACTTGCACATAGAAAGACTTAATGCGGTTGGTTACCTCAACCCGTTGTTTGTATTAGATCCTGAACAAGTGCTGAAAATAACCGTTAAGGGGAAGCGAACAAGCACAAAAGAAAGGAACAAAACACCAGTCGTGGTGCCCTATGTGCATTCCATATCGCACAGATAGAAAAAGTGGCTGAAAGAAACGAAGTGCCTGTAGTATTTTCTGCGCCTCAAAAACTTACAAGCGTGTGTGCTAAAGTTAACGCTGGCAGAAAAGATGCGCACTATGAATGGTCTGGCGGTGTTGGGGACAAGAGCATGTTTGTTAAATGAGCGGAAGGAGTTGTACACAACATTCCACTGTCATGTGGGACTGCCTACATTGGTCAGACGAGAAGGTGTCTGAATGAGATGTTGCGAGAGCACAACTACAACCATATTCTTGTCGGCGCACCAGGCAACCTTGTAGCACATTGCGCTAGGCACAAGTTCCACCCCTTCCTGGAAAGCATAACGGATCTTCTAAAATTAAAGAACAAGGTCGCGAGAGAGTTGGAGGCGTTTTGTATGGCTTCAAGAAAAAGCGAAGGGGGGTACGTAAGCGACCCGTCTGTGGCTTTTATCAGAAAAGAAAAACTGATTTTGGCTGCTTTACATGGTCAAGCATGGCATGTGCGAAAAGGTCGAGCCACGTTCGAGTGGTGTCATGATTGCTTGGCTTTTGTTGGTTTTTCTTTATGTATGCGTTTTTGTTTTTTACCCGCGATTAGGTTTGTATAAATACGAGTTCCTTCGAAAATGAAGTCATTGTTAGTCTGTGCTCGGGGTCTCGTGTTGTTTCGTCCGTTTGGTCGGTTCTGAAGTTAAGCGCTCCCTAATAATAATGAATGACCAACTAGCCCTTTTTAAACCACTGCTGGTGAACTTTGGCTAATTCGTCGTGCGGAACTCCAGTCGTTTAAAGCAGTCTTCACGCGGCTAAGTACGTCTGCCTGGATGTTTAACGCCCCGTTTATGTATTTGACTTCAACGAGAAAGACAGACCTCACTAGCCGAGTAAGGCAATTGTTGACAATCCACAGTAACGGATGAGAGGCTTGCGATTAGTAAAAGGTGTGAAGCGTCGTACATCCAGCAAGTAGTGTAAGTGCTTTCCTCACATATAAACTTCCAGGAATATGGGGTCTAACGCGCTGTAACGTATTTTTGCCGCTGATATCTTCTTTAAAAACGCGAATGGCTGCCAGACTCCTACGCCTAACTGCTGCGCCGGCAGTGATGCTGGATGCGTGCACCATGAGGCCCGTGGGGGCATCGTGTACTAGGTGTGTGTGCGCAGTAGCGTTTGGTAGCTGAGCCTTGATAACAGTAAATTCTGGCTGCCATCTCTGACGACGTTAAGGGCTTTGCAGGCTTGGTTGTTGTGACGAGAACTTCCAAGGCCTTAAGCAGAGGAACGCGATGATGTATGGAACACTTACCTGTACAGGTTCACCAATTCGAGCAAACAGCGTAATTGCTGCAAGAAATCGGGGCGAGGAAAGTTGGCAACAGATTCAGTCTTGAATAGAACGCACCTAATGCCGTCGCTGCTGATGTTATTGACGAAATAAATAGATGAGCCACAGATTTCACACTTTACTAGTGATGATAACTAGTATATGAGCATGAATACCTTGAAAATAATCTATGCTGTTCAAGCTGAGGTTCCAGTGGCATGCTAGCGGCCAGAATGTCGTCGACCTAGCGAAAACGAAAGGTATTCCACTAACTACAACGTTAGTAAGCTGCTGGAATGTCCGTGCGGCAATTTTAAAGACGAAAGGCATTCGCAGATGGGCCAAATGCCTTCGTGATAGCTGTTCTGGCGATGTTCTCTGGGCTGAAGGATCTGATAAGACGTTTTGACTAGGTCCATTTTTGAAAATATCGCTGCGCCGTGGAGACCTGCTCTTAACTTCTGGATGTCAGCATGTATATGTTATTGGTTACGAATGGTAGCCGCGTTCACGGGCCGATAATATTCACTAAAGCGCCACTCACTGTTTTTTTTAGTACCAAGTGAAGGCATGACGACCAGCTGCTACTGGAAGCATGAGCGATACCGATGGCATCATGTGCTCAAACTTGTGCCGAGGGTTGCAGAGGCTCTAGGGTTGAAGACGACGTGGCGAAGCATTGCAAAGCGGGCTATTGCTCATTATGTGATGCTGAACGCTGTAAGCCGCTGATGTGGCCCATCTGAGGGTGCAGTGAATGAAAGATGGTCTTGAGGCAATGGAGAAAAATATCCTAGAATCGCACATTGAATTGCCATGGCAAACGACGAAATTGAAAATGCTGTCCAGCTAAGCTCAATCCGGTAGTCAAATTCATTATCTTCTTCATATAGACCAAAGATACCGAACTAAGAGAGGAATTCCGCTCCCAGTACGAAGTTACTCTCAGGACAGAGAACGAAGATGCACCAGAAAGTTTTGCGTTTGAGGAGTTTCAAAGTGAGCGACTTCTGACGGAAAACACACGTGGTCGAGCGTTGACGGCTTGTAACTGAAGAGCTGGCGTGCAATGCACATCGTCCGGTGTTGAAGATAGCACGCTCACATCTGCGCCTGTGTAAGCTAGGAACTGGAGGACGTTGACGGTATCTCGCACAAAGAGGCGACTCGGATCTCGCGGGCGTCAGTCGTCGCTGCTGCTAGTGCTCGATTGAGGAAGTTACCGACCAGACAGGACTCGCCAAGCTCCAAGGCAGATGTGGTTCGAGAATGGGGTCAGCGGCTTTGTGGATTACATCGATGGAGGGAGGAGATAAAGACTGAAAGAGAAGCGGGTGGGCCGATACTACGCTTACAAGGCAAGCCGTCCCAAAAGCCATGTGCAAGAGGCGTGTTGACGACGAGGTTGGAGGGCCGGCGTAGATACTCGTGAAGGACAGAAATACTGTCCTGCTATGTGCCGAAAGCTCCGCCGGAGGGTGTGAGCTCGCAAACGTAGCCTGGCTAGACTGATGAATCACGGCTCGATCGTGTTATGCAACGCTCGCTGAAGGAACAATGAGGTGGGTTTATTCGGCCCCGCACGCATTCTTGACACTGACAGCGGCGTTCTTGAGCATTTCGTATGGCGTCACAGTCTGGAATGGCGTCAGGGTGTCGGGCACTTCAAGGGCCACGTTAGTGAGCAGACGGCAACCAGCAAGAAGGTGGCCTTAGCTTATCTTCTGCGAGGTGATCGGTGTGGCTTGGCTGCTGGCCTCCTCTCGACGAACCATACTTCAGGACGCATGGAAATGTTAGGCTGGCACCTTGGCGACAGAGTGGCCCATAGAGCCGGAAGGGCGAGATACGGTAACAGGAACGGGCTGTTCCATGATACGCTTTCCCCAATGCCGCGACGGTCGCAAAGGATGATTAAGATGACCTAGCTGTAAAACAAAGCCTTCCAGAAAGGAATTAGTTTCAGAGTTGTGCTTGTGCCTGGTGCCCGGTGCCTAGCGCCTTCATGCATTTTGCATCTGCACCCATTCAAACGCGGTCGCAAGCAAAGCAGCGCCGCCCATGCATCTTGACATCTTCCACAATAGAAGAAATTTTAAAATATAAGCAATTGCATTAGTTCATCGCCGCTAAAATTTCTTGAAAAACCATCACTACCTGGCAATCGCACAGCAAAGATAAATAGGTGCATAACCTTGATTTAGAGAAGTAAATGAAATGCGTACATCAAAACATTTTCTTTGTCGTGCCATTCGTGGATGTGGTCCGTTAAAATAGTAAAAATTGCAAGTTCGGCAACGAACTCCCGGAATGTGATTCCATTTTAGTGCGCTGAATAGTTGAATCACTACATATAGTTCGGAAGCTCTTTATAGCTTCCTATCTTTGTTAATAACCCAGAACATGATTAAGGTCGTCACTTCGCGAACTTGTTGAGGCAAGCCGTAACTTTCCTGTTTTTTGTTTTTGACGACTTTTAGGAAATTTGGTTTCACTTAATGTTCATAATACGCTTAGGATAAAAGTTTTGCACACTTTAGATCAAACAAACCAGCTTTAAAGAAACGGTGATCAAAGGCGCACAAACAATGCAGTCGCGCTTTGCGGTTGTGGTGCTGTCGAATGCTCCAGAATTTCCCTTTATTGCATATTTTCTCTTTGTGTGAGCAAGTTTTTCAGTATTGTTCCTCTTGAAGTAGAAGCGCTGCCAAATAGATGCTGTTTTCAGTATAGAGTTTGATTTTTTCAGCAAGCACGAGAGCCTCAAGGCCACATGGGAATCGGATGTGACGGCTGTAAAGCTCTCACCTCGGAATTCTTCATCAAAATTAACTGAGGATTGCAGGAAATCTTCAAAGTGCACTTCGCGCGCAAGGCATTGAGTGCATTAAAATCTATATGTAAAGAATGGTACATCTATCGCATGCTAAATTTGATTAAAATCGAGATCTGGAACAGTATGCACATCATGAAGAGGAGTCTGGTTACAGAGACGAACGATGAGATAAACGGACGTAAGTGAAAGGAGACTGATATTGTCAACTGTGTCTTAGTGAAGAAATTACAACCCAATGAGAGGCTAACATAGCACACGCAAAGCAGCCAACATCTATCTCCCGACAGTGATAGAGGCAAGGTATACACGACATCTATCGCAAGTGGTCTGAAAACCTAAAATTACTTTGCAAAAACGCAGGCCAAGGTTTTGCTAGCGCCATCATCACCATGCGTCGTAATGAGGCATGCTTCGAGAATTTCGCACTCTTCTTTTCCCCTTCGTTTGCTAAGAAAGCTCAGATTGCTGAAAATCGCTAACGGCTAGCAGCAACTCCTAACGATAACAATATCTTCAACAGCTACTTTAGTGTAAACACTCTAAATTCCCATTCGAATTTGTTGGGCATCGACGATTAAACTTGTTGGGCAGGACGAGAATCAGTTCAAAAATTCTTTCGTTATTTTCTTGAAGGGCCCTGCAGATTTACTTTTCAAAATAAATAGTTTGTCACTCGGGAGTGCCCGAATTATTTACGTAGAGGGAACACTTTCGTAAGTAGAGCCCGGTAACACTCGTGGTAAGAAATCGAAAGGTTGGGTGTTTGTTTTCTTTCCCAACACAACTGTTTGTCGCAAATGAGCCTACGTTATCTTTACGACAGTTCTGTGAACGATAGGTATATAGAGCCTTCTTCATCATCTCAAAAATCTTCGTCGTCCAAATTTGTGTCATTTAATTCTTTCCCTACCCTTTGCAGTATTTGCGAAATGTCCTGTGGCCGGAGGACTTCTAAACGCTCACAACTTCACGTTGAACATTGGGCACAGGTTAGCGACAAGAACTAGTGATTTGAATTTATACTTTCTGCTATTTTGACAATTACTTTGTTTGCCGCCTTACGCTCGTAGAACGCACTGAAACGAGAGATGTTCTGCAGCGACAGAAAAATAATTTCGGAGGATAGGAAAGGGCGCAGCAGTGTCTGACGTTTTCGATCGGCACCCCAACTGTACTATAAGAAAGCGGAAGAAAGAGGGAGCGACAACTAATAGAAACAGGCGTAGTAATGGAAGGCTCCGGATTAATTTTCAGCAACCGGGGATATTTAACATGCACTGACAACCCAGAGCACATGGACACTCCTGTTGGTGTCGGCTTCCTTACCCCACCGCAGCGGCCTGAATGAACTCGGCTTCCTCTGGCTCAGCAGCGCAGCAAACCAACAGCTTAACCTCTGCGGCCGCCTGGCGACGGGGTTTCACCGCAAGAGATATGTGTAAGAATATTGTAAAACGGGACCACTAGTCAGCTCATCCCGTTTAGTCTGCTTAGTACAACATAGCGCCAAATGTTCTTTAAGAAGAAGACGCCTAGAAAGTTCAGGAGGCAATACAAGGCACTTGATACAAAGTCGCAGCAAAAACGGTAGCATCTACAAGGTGACAATAGTAGTTGACTATTTAAAAGCAAAAACTGGCGAAAAAGAAAAAAAAATAGTGAAACAAACGACCTTTGGGGACACGCTCGGATTCTTTGTTCAGATATGAAACGAAAAGCGGAAAGGCCGTGTATATACGCGTGATGATCGTTGCAATAAGCATATATGCTGCAGGTATGGGCCCATGTGTCCGATTTCGTGCGCGCGCAGTTGACTGAATGTGAAATGACTGTAGGAGTAGATGGGAAGATGATTTTTCGGTTGCAGTGATGCTGGCATAATCACAGGCGATAGTGTGATCGGTGTGTTTTTGATTTAGCAAGGCGTATGACCGGGCGCGTCCTTTGGTTTGTTTTTTGGGGAAAGGAAATGGCGCAGTATCTGTCGCAAATATCGACGGACACCTGAACCGCGCCGTAATGGAAGGGATAAATGAGGGAGTGAAAGAAGAAAGGAAGAGAGAGGTGCCGTAGTTGAGGGCTTTGGAATAATTTCGACCACCTGGGGATCTTCGACGCGCAGACATCGCACAGTTCACGGCAGCCTTAGCGTTTTGCATCCATGGCAATGTCGTTTTTATGGTCCATTAACCACCTCCTGTAGTCCCCAGATTGGCTGGCCGATATATGCTGCGTCGCAACCCTGACAGGGAATTCTGCAAATGACCGCGGGATATCTAGTGCGTTCTAGCTTGAATTTTACCGTCCGAAGTTGCTGTGAGAGCTTGCTTCTAGCACGTGGCAGATTTGAATTTCGTAGTCACTGAAGATTCTTGACAGCGTTTCACTCAACCCAAGCGCGTACAGGATGGCGGCTCGCTTTCGTTCTTTCTTTGGTGAGTGGGGGGAGGGGGGAGGAGTTCGAGGATCTGCGTTGTTGAGCGTTGATGATTTGCGTAGGGTAGCCGCTTTTTGTCAGCGCTTATTTTATCTTTTCTTCTTTCTCCTCCGCGCTTGTGGCGATGAGCATAGGCGCTCTGCGCGTGCGATGTGCGCTGATGACAGGGAGCGCTGTGCTAAACCGGATATGCAGAAGAAAATACAGGTATTGACCTGTATGGGCGGGATTCAGGTAGACTAACGTCACGAGGCCGATCGCTACGCGCTGTACTAGAATATCGAGAGAAGCGATGTGACCGGTATTGTCTCCATCACGAGCTGTATCATCGGCTGGATAAAATGTAGGTGCTGCACTAGTGCTGGCGCGTCTTCACGGTTAAACACGCAGAAATGGCGATCTGCATAGCGGGAAATATTTTTGGTTGACGATTAAAGGAAGCGAGGAAGCAAGGTTGGCGCATATAACTGAAATGAATGCACCCAGAGCGGTTCTGCACATCTGCTGTTAAAGACAAAATACGTGCTTTGCAAGGAAAATTTCAGCAGGCGGCATAGGTTAACAACTTCGATCTGTGTGCTGCTAGCAAACGATTCGCCGTTTTCAAGAACATCTTTACAGCTATGAACCGCGAAATCTACCAGCAGACAGGTGAACATGGATTTTACGTAAAAGGACACCTGGTGTCGTTTTCTTGAAAGCCAAAATTACGTAACATCTTGACGAAGTGGACATAGTCGTTCACATATGTCGTTGTACCAACCAGAGGACGCAGGATGCTGTGTAGGCACCCAGACAGGTATTGCAAGGGGACCGGGTGAAGTTTAGTATTGGCCATAAATGCACATCTGGCTTTTGTACCTTGTGAACACCGTCTATGGCTGGAGCTCAACCATTATGATATACACCGAAGGAGAGATTTCCAGTTACGCTGCTTAGCTTTCAGAAAAGCTAACATTGGGCCCACATGTCTCGTACATGAAAATGCGACTGACATCGATCGTTCACGTTCATTCTTTCTCGGAGGGAAGTTGTGGGGAGCATCACTGCAGTCGATGCTCCAGCTGTGCACCACATTATTCATGGGATTAATTCGGTACAGTATCCCTGCACTAGGAAGCTTGATGAAAACGAACATACGGTGTCTGCAAAGTGTTCAGGCTCAAGCTCTGCGGACGTGCCTAGGACTGCCAAAATGCGCGTCTACAGCCGCAACAGTACTCATCGCTCAGAAAAATCCAGTGACTGCCTATGTAACAATCGAAGCTTTGAGAGCGCATATTCGTCACCTCTTTCGGATTCCCGCGCACCATCTTCCCAGTCTTCCTGCTAACCGGCCGCGTACATCATCAGCGAAAATTAGTGATGCCCATCGCGACTTCCTACCAACCCAATTTACACCTTCCTATAGACAGTCTTCTCCATTATGGAGTCTGCATCAACCTTGTGTGCTTCTTCCCATACCGAGTATCAAAAATAACGCTAATTTATTGACGGCAGCACTAAAACATACAATTCTACAATATTTGCATGAGAAACACGGACACCGACTGCACATATACACCAATGCCTCAGTGACACCTTCCAGTTCCTCGGGCTCCGTAGTCATCCCCGTAAGGACCATAGTTAAGAAAGTGAAAAAATCACACCGGACTTCATCGACTAGCGCAGAAATTACTGCTATTCGTTTCACAATAGAACGCATCAGTGACGAAACACCCCAGCAATGGTCTGTTTTCACTTATTTAAAGGCAGCCCTACAAAGCCTTATAATCTGCTATTCATCATGGGTCCCATAAACAACGGGTCACGGAAATCTGAGAGCTCCACCACACCGCACTAAATAAAGGGCAGGATATTCTTTACCAATGGCTGTCAGGACACAGCTGCATCACAGGCAACCACCGCGCGGACGAAGCCGCGCGAACTGCTCACCATGAGGGCGATTGTGTGTCCATCCCTATCTCGAGAGCTGACGCAGAGGGTAGGCTTTGACCAATGGTGCGGGACATCACGCTTGCCGCGTGGAATTCAGGCCAATATTCGAATTGGCGTTTAAAAAGCTTGGACCCTGATCTGAAGCTCCGGCTTCTATCCGGCCTTCCACGACAGGAAGCTACTTTGCCCTTTCGCCTGTGCCTTGGTGTACCTGTCATGAAGCATTACTCCTTAATTTGTACGGATTATAGCGCTGCACGTGCCATCAGCGGGTGTGACGAGACTATAGCCAACATTATTTGTAAATGCGCTGCTACAGCGCCGAAAGGCTGTCTCTCAGCCGTGCACTGGGGCGTCTAGATCCATGCCCACTGAGAGAAATGGAAATTCTCGGCCACTGGCCGCGGCGATAGTCGGCGGTGAAGGCCTCCAAGGCACTGCTGCGCTTCTTGAGAACTTCGGGCCGGCACGATAGGCTGTGACTTTACTGAACGCTGTGATTTTGCATAGTTACTTCAATTTCCTGCTATTCTCTTTTCTCTTTCATCTTTTTATCCCATCACTTCATTCCCCCCGTGCAGGGTAGCAAACCGGTTACTCTTCTGGTTAACCTGCTTACCTTTCCTCCTTCTCTTCCTTTCTGTGTTGGCGGAGAAAGTTTGTCCCTAACATGAGTCAGAAAAATGGCAGATTGGGCGAGTGGAAAATGCTTAAGAATATTAAAACAGCGCTAAGCAACAAGGACGAGAAACGAAGGAAACACACAAAACGGCGCTGGGAACACACAGCGCCGTTGTGTGTTCCCTTTAATATCATGATGCTTTAGAAGACTTAGCGTACCTCTGTTATCATTTTTGAAGTGAGACTTGCCATCACACAAACGAAACTTCAGTGTCGGTATTCTGACATAATTATCCATTGCGTTCCGAACGTCTTGTGGTGCTTTTGTGAGCGTTTTATTTATAAATACAAAGAAAAACCGACATAAATTGTAACACGCAGTTATTACATGTGTAACGTAATAGCTAAAAAGAACAATAACTACTCATGCAAAAATGTTGTGTTTGTTTGGCTGAAAACAATTTTTTTCCGTTTCGCAAAACGTGCAAGGGATTACAACTTTGTATGTTTGTAACGGCGTTGATCAGAAGCATCGGTTTTGTAACAGTTGATTCAGGAATGAATCGCATTTTTATGAAACAAGAATTGAAAAAACTGAATTATACCATAAACATTGCTTCTTCAAAGTAGCCTCATACTTCCCGCTGTCTGCACAAGTAGCTTTCTGGTTCTGTCCCGTTCCTCTCACGACGTCACTGTGAGGAACGACTGTACCACGACTCATGCACAACTGAGTGAATATGCCCGTGCCAGCACTGAATTGTCTTCGGTGTGTGAGGCGCGCTTTTGCGGCACCCCTCTGCGCTCCGCAAAAAAGCTCGTGGCCGCATATACCTCCATTACAACACTTCTTCCAGTTTTTGTGCCGCTCTATTACGACTCTTAATGATGGTCGACCATTATTAGGAGGTGAGCCTTATGTCATATTACTGGAAGATATATTATGGAACTGTACAGCTACCATAGCCCTCTATAAAGTCAGCAATAAAATTCGAATAAGGAAAGGCGTCAGGCAAGGGGACACGATCTCGCCGATGCTGTTCACCACCTGCTTACAGGAGGTATTCCGAAGCCTTAATTGGGAACAGTTGGGGATAAGAGTTAATCGAGAGTACTTAAATAATCTTAGAGTCACTGATGCATTGCCTTGCTTAGTCACTCAGGAGATAAACTGCAAATCAAGATCAATGAGTTAGACAGGCCGAGCAGTAAAGTGGTTCTAAAATTGACATGCAGAAAATCAAAGTGATGTTCAACAGTGTAGGAAGAGAACAGCAGTTCACAATTGGCAATGAGGTGCTGGAAGTGGTAAAAAATTTCGTCTACTTAGGGCAGGTAGTGACCGCTGATCCGGATCATGATAGGGAAATAACTAGAAGGATAAGAATGGGGTGGAGCGCATAAGGCAGGTTCTCTCAAAGTCATGAATGGCAGTTCACCAATATCCCTCAAGAGAAAAGTGTACAACAGCTGTATCTTACCGGTACTCACCTACGGGGCAGAAACATGGAGGCTAACGAAAAGGGTTCAGTTTTAAAGACAACACAGCGAGCCGTGGAGAGGAAAATGATAGGTGTACAGTTATGAGACCGGAAGCGGGCAGAGTGGGTAAGGGAACCAACGCGTGTTGATGACCTCCTACTCGAAATCAAGAGGAAGAAATGGGCTTGGGCATGGCATGTACTGCGAAGGCAAGATAAGCGCTGGTCATTAAGGATAACTGAGCGGATTCCAAGAAAAGGCAAGCGTAGCAGGGTGCGGGAGAAGGTTAGGTGGGCGGATGAGATGAGGAAGTTTGCAGGCGTAGGGTGGGCGCAGCTGGCAAAGGACAGGGTTAATTGGAGAGACATGGGAGAGGCCTTTGCTCTGCAGTGGGTATAGTCAGGGTGTTGATGATGGTGATGCCGATCGTTTTGGGCGGATTCCGCAAGCACATGTTCAGCCTGCGTGCGGACGTGAAGCAGAAAGGTTTTGTACGATCACTTTGCTACCTGCAAACGAGCCGGGTGGTTGCAGCGTTCCGATTGGCACTCCCGGTAGTGCTTCTTGTCAAATCGCATGCTGCGGTACAGGCATGTGATTGCAGCAAGACACGTAGATATCTTGCAGTAGAAAGTGCCCGTATTAATTGCGGCGTAATCGAGACATGTGTTGCGTCAAGGTTTTCTTGCCGCGGGATTTTCGTCGAAGATAATAGTCATGGTCCGCTGTAATGGCATGGGTCTCCGCGCGTCCGACCCTGACGGCCGTGAACCAATTCGTAACAAAACTTTGAAACATCCCAGTAGAGCCTGATCACCTAAAGCGATATTGTGGGAAACAATATTTGGACCATTTCTATCCAAGGAACTGAAAAACGCGTGCCATCGAGATCGCGTACTCCTCCTCGTTGGATCACTATATTATCACAACGGTCTGCGATTTTCCAAAATAACAGAAGGCTGCCCCCTATGAAAGTTACGCTGCCCTCATGATTTCAGAACAACGATCCGATTCTTATTGCGAATTCTCAATAGGGCGAGGCGACAGTACAGGCTGTTAACAAATGTGTGTTATCAGAACCGAGGTAATCACATTTTTCTAATAGTTAAGATTACAGACTTCAAATTTTAGTCATTAACTGAAAATTGTACACTGCATTGTTTTTTGCATTTCTGACAGAAAAAAAAACAATAATTGCACTTGCAGCCTTTCCCAAGCATTTGCACAGTAGTTGTCACTATAATATGTAAACGATCTCCTCCCCGGCTCCCTACAGTCAGCTGACTGTTAATACAAAATACTTGCTTATCTATTAATATATAAGGTGTGTGTGTGTGTGCGTGTGTGTGTGTCTGAATTGTGCATGCATTAAAAATTTACATCTTAGCGCACTGCTGTGAAACACAAATGCAAATGCACATGAGAAAATATGTTTCCAACTATTTGCAACAGGTGAAATTGGTTGTAGTTAAAGCAGGTCTGCATTTCGCAGAATATTGACAATCCAGTAGTAGTGACCTTTTTTTGTAGGGTTTTTTAGGCCAATAATAAACACAAATTAAAAATAGCACTGTATGGCTGTAAAGGTGCTTAGAGATACTTTATTGGCTGTAGTGCAAGGCTTTGTTCTGCGCAGTGACAGCGGCCCGTCAGGTTGTCCTTGAGCATTCCTTCATGAGCTAATATTGCAGTTGCACAAGGAAGACTATCGCATTGAAAACAAATAGGGGATTCGAAATGACCAGCGCGGAAACAGACGGGGACACGAGACGAAAAAACACTGACGACTCGCCCGTCCTGTTGTCAGTGTCTTTTTTTTTCTCTTCTCTTCGTCTGTTTCCGCGCTGGTCATTTCGAATCATATCTCATCAATTCGTCCAATCGGTAATTTTGATTGAAATATGGGATGTATTGCCGGAGTGCCGGAGGCCATCTCATTGTTGCCATGTACAATGCAAGGTACCATATACTATGCGTAACTCCAAATAATTCTAAAATGTCGCTGTAAATGCAAACAAGGTGGGTGCCTTTGTACTGCATAAAAATCTACACATGTCATTCTCACTATATAAACGTAATAAGATGTGCAGCCAGTAATCTGGATTACCGGTAGAAGAAATGCAATAACCAATTTGAAGGGTTTACATCGCAACGGCTGCTGGCTTAGTCTGGGAAAGAATACTTTGTACAGTCGGGGAAACAGCATGCGGTGGCCATATCATCTGGATATCTCAAGCAAACACTAACATCTCAAGCAGTATTTGTGAAATTGGATTTATAGTATTAGAGCTATGACGTCACACAATAAAATGGGAGACAAATAAGCTGCTTAAGTATGCGGCATGCATTTATGCTTATATTCTCTGCTGTAACTTTAAAGCAATGTTTACGAGTTATTTGCACTCATCAGTAAAATTTAGAATGACTGACCATTTCCCAAGCTAGCCAGCAAAAGGGAGCCTCGCTAACTGTTAACTGATGTTTATAGCACTCAACATGTGTTGAATTTTATAGTGTGCTAGTAGATGCTGACTATCAACATCTTCAGCAAATTATGCCTATTTCACTGCCAGCCGTGTTTTCGAAGAAACAAATTAATTAAGGCATGGATAGGCATGAGAAATTTCGAAAAGACCAATTTGAAGTTAAGCCGAAGAATGCAGGCGAAAACCAGAAATGCAGTGATGGATTTTGTCTTTACTGGCATCTTTTCGCTGCAGCTTGAAGTTGAGAGATTTTGTGTTTAAGATGAGCCAGCAGCACTACTAACACTATCATGAATCTGCAAAAGTTACGTAGATAAACATGCATTTTTAGCATTCTCAGTAAACAACCTTACGGCGAGCCACATTATGAAGTTGGTGTGTTGCTTAGCTGACGAGACGGTAAGAGAGAAGCACCAAGGAAAATCTGACACAGATAAGGACAATAATGCATGCCTACCTTTCCCGTGCACGAGTTTAGCTGGCTAGATCTCGCTTGTGCACAGCGTGAAAGTGAGCCTAAATGCAACAGTATAACGTCCGACTAAACTATTGTGGAAATCTGCCCCAATATTAACTGAAATAAATCGAAAAGAAAGTTCCTACACATAAAAGAGCATTGAATTCGTTTTTCTGAGCTGAGCAAGACATTAATAATTTCATTAAAACAATTTATTTTAACATTTATAATACCTAAACAGTACTAACTGATAAAACTTGAGTGGTCTGCTTTGACACGATGTGCCAATTAGGAACTTGATTAGTTTGTAGTTTACTAATAAGAAGTAATCTACCATTAGGATTCAAGCGCAGGCATATGGCTATAAAGGAAAGCTTTGTAGCTCTTCTTTGTTGCGTTATGGCTGCACTTGGGTTTTTGCTAACATGTAATTACTCCCTTATTACAAATATTCCCCGCCTTGGGAGAACTTACCTAAACCAGTGCACGAACATCATCATTTATATCGTGGATTTGTGCAGTGACCAGCTGAAAGGACAAGAGGGTAGTAAGCTTGTGGGGCGAAAGACCATTCCAGCCTTTCGTGGCGAAAAAAAAAATCAATCTTGAAATGCAGTCGCATGAGCTAACCGAGGCACAACAGTACTTCTGCGGCTAGTGCAGAAGGAACCATTAGTCAGAACAGATTAGTTGGTTATGTGACAGTAAAAAGGTAATAAAAACCTTCAGTTTCGGCACGACATGAAGAAAATTGAAGATTCACCTTTAGTGCTGTGACACTGGAGCTTCAACAATAGTCTGGGAAAATAAAACATGGACTCAGATCTTAACTCATTCAAGGATTCTAGTTAAGTTAGGTTCGTGCCATGTGCCATTAGAACACACAACCTTATGCCAGACAGGGGATTTGAACTGAAGTAACTTGGAAGACGGCGATGCTAAGTACATGTTATGGTGTAAATATCCAAGGTTGTGGGTAGGCATATAAGTATTATCAGGTGAGATTGTGCTACATTGTAAGCCATATTATTGGTTTAGTGTTTGAACCAGTACACATTGAATGCCCCTTTCTTGTTAAGGCCTTATAAGTAGGCAAAATGTAGTTATGCCGAAAATAAAAAAAATAGTGCATTCTTAGGAACATTAGAAAATAAGTCATTCTAGTGCATGCAAAATATTTTGGAGAACTGAAACACTGTTATTTATTTCATGACGGCCGACCACATATAGCAATCAGTGAAGGCTTATAACAAAACACTGAAGGGAAAGTCAAAATGTGGATAATAAAAAGCTGAGGCCCAAGGGCAATGCCTTGGGAGACGTCCGATATATCAGGAAAAGGCAGGATGCATCATAATTGGCAAGGGAAATCTGCCGGCGGCTGGCTGTTTAAGCTTGGATCCAGTTTAGAGCTAGTGGTTGCATTTTAAAGCACGAGAAAACCAGCCTTAGATAAAAAGGCGAATCACATCCTTTTCAAAAGCCCAGGAAAAAAAAAACATCTAGAGGGGATGTGTAGCCAATGTGCATGTCACAAAGAAAAAGAGCAAGTTGTCTATTGCAGGAATGTTTTCTTAAAGTTAGCCAATTTGGATGAAACAACTTATTGGGCCAAAACAATCCAGCAGGGCAAGAGTACAAAATGTGATTTGCGGCACATGACAATGGCATAAATAGGGCCATATGTGCTGCGTAATGAAGGAGAAGAAACATAGACGGGCCAAGCTATGATGAGGCAGGAAGCTACCTGCACAGAATACACTAGATTGCGTACACCCTGCTTTCTGTCTTGTTGATGCTTTCTACAAATTTCACAAACCTTGATCCGAGTGTACTGTCGAGTGAACCAGTGGTAAGTGTGTATGTTGAAACAGCGCAAAGGGACGACGACAAGAGAGCAAGAATTGCTAATCTGTGCAATAGTGTTGTTTCCCATAGTCTGTGTTCATAACGTAGCTTTGCCAGCTCCACATTGCAGATTTTACTGCCTGGTGTTGAAAAGTGGTGTCAGGAATGCAAATCGGTGTTCTTCAACCAACAAACTGTTGTTCCGTACAACACATTCTTCTAATCATTTTCATAATTTGCAAGACAAATCTACATCTACAGTCAAATAGTTATATAACACCGACTAATTACTTGGGTCACCATCATAAGAAGTAAAAAATAACCATTATTTCGTGTATAAATCCATTCCTCATTAGTACAGGCCTCGTTAATATGTACTCAAAGCACTGACAGTTTTTCGGGGCGAAATATTTTTACAATGCACTATGCTTCATTAACATGATAACTAGCTCATCAGAGTGAACAGACAGCCCATTGTCGCATTTTCCCTTCTCATAATGTTCAGAGTGGAAAGACTTAAAACTTTGTATTTGAGCAGATGAATCAAACACTGCATGAATCGTATACCTTACTTACACACTGGAATTGCCATCACACTGCTTGCCCCATTGTCTGCATAGAATTTTATGTTAACCTGTGAACTGCCAGGTACACCATCTTCTCCAGCTCACACACTTTCTGTTTGGCATAGCACTTTTCTTTCTAGCAGAAAAAAACCCCTTAAGAGATCGGCGACCCACATCCTGGCGTAGATTGTTGATTACAAAAAATGAATTAGGCTACTTAAACATAAAATAACAGAACCGCTTGCTTACATTTTAACCTCAGAAATGCCTACCCGCAGCCCACAATGCAAGAAACGCCCTTTTTAAACAGAGTACACCACAGAAGAAAAAAAGAATGCAATAGTTGTGTTTCAAGCATGCGCGGCGGGAAAGAACAGAACTAGGCGCCTGTGCAAAGTGGGGAATCTGCCAAAGCAAGCAGCAACAGCCCTTTTATTGAATCGAAAGAATGAGGGAATGGGTTAAAATTAAACGTGTTCTCTGCCTCGGCAGTTCAATGGTTCCAGTGATACTACAGAACTCTCAAAAACGGGGCAACGTCGGCATTACAGAGCGAACCACCATGCGACAGTGCTTAGAACATTCCAGAGAACTGAAATAAGCCTTGTTATTTTAGCTTTGGAATGTGGGCAGTAATGGTGCGGTCGTGACTACACAAATGTGAATAGATAAGTGTGCGAGGAAACATAGCTGATCACTGAGGAAGGTTTAAATATGCCTTTATATGTGAGCAAAAAAATTTTGCACTCGTGAAATGCAAGGACGATTAAGAAAATCTGGGAAGTGTTCTGCACAGTGCACACACAGCTGATTGTGCTCACCATCGCCGTCACTCAGCAGGCAAGTAAGCATGTACGTAGCAAGCAGTGACCGGCAAATGAAGGTAGCAGATAGACGTGTGCATGTGCACCGATGACATCTTCTCAAGGTTTCGAGTATGCGTTATTATACAAACTGGTGCGAATGGAACAGGGAGTGGTAAAGCCGAGTTCGCGAGCAGTTGTGCAATAGTAGCATTGTGGACACATCATCTATATTGGTACTGCTGGTCTCCGGATTAAAAGAAACGCTGATAAAAATCAACAACAAACACTATCATGGCTCATGAGACGCTTCAAGATCACCGTATTTTTCTGGTTACTGTGCAAACCAAGATATCTTTTCAAATTCATATTGCCAAGCATTTGTCAAAGCAAAAAGAAGAAGAAAGCAATGGGAGAGGTTTTCCTATCATATATCTCTTTTCTTTTTCATCAAGACTCGTTATGCCCAACTTGCGCCGCGGAACCTTTTGATCGCATGAGCTGCTCACACAGTTTTTTTTTGCGGAACATTAAGTGAAATGCTCATTGAAAAACAGAATCGTTGTTTGGCACATATTAGAAATGTCTACATTGTGAACCAGTCGTGATTTAAATGCGGCAATGATGTTTAAATGGCTAGAGGAAGTGTTCACTCACCAATTCATCCCGCAAATATTTATTGCAGACAAATGTCCGCACACCCGACAGGAAATAAAAAGGAATGACGCTCCCGAAGGTACATCTACACTGCACACCGATGTTTTCACAGAGGTTACACAGTGGCGCCAGTCAGTCGTAAATCGAGCACCCATTATCACAAAATGTATTGAATGGAGCACCAAGGAGCAGAAGGATGTCGGCGTTGCTGTTGTCTCCGCAGAAAACGGTCCGACGGCCATGTACCCAAGATCGTGTCACGTCGCACTCATGGCAGTTCTCAAACACAGTGCCCGCACAAATCGCGATCTAAGTGGTAATGGATAAGTAGCAGAAACAACGTCGTGTGATCGTTTCGGTCGCGATAACTGCAACCATTGCAACGAATGCAACTAGCTGCACAACGCCACGATCATTTCAGAATTCGGAAAACACGGCGTTCGTAGTGAGCATTCACAGGCGCACATTTCGCTGTCTTGACGTGTAAGCACCTGCTCCGATCGCAATCACGTCCTCTACGCGGACACTTGTCACTGCGCTATGTAATTCATGCTTCGCACAAGAAATTAACTGTGAGCAGCTGTACTCGCCGCTGTCCGTAATGATCCTCGCAGGAACTAGGAACGCTTGCAATAACCACAAACAGCTCCATATAAACACTTCGTGACACCTTCAACGCGTAGGTCTTTCGTCGGTTTGAAGAGGCGCTCTGTCAACACCATCACCATATATGATTACAGAATTCAACTAGTGGAACTGTCGCTCGCAGCTGCTGCACGCGGTGAAGTACGTAGTCGCTCTGAACAATCGTTATATGGCCAATATAACATGTTCGCGACATACCTTCCACCGCTTAGGCCTCGCTCTCCAGTTCAATCGACGGACGGCCATCTTTCCCCGGCAAAAGCCAGTCAACAGCTGCAAACCGGAAGCCAGCCGGACCTGCACATCCGCATAAAAGTTGAAATTGACTAATTTTCCATACGATCGCCGCACGGTACGTACGCCTATTGTTTGGCCTGTGCGGTCCGTCGTCCGCTCGCCGGGCGGAAGGCGCAAGAAAAGCGATCTTACAACGTCCCTTACTTGTGATCTTCTCACTATCGGCATAGGCTCCAGCACTATTAACATCCAGAACCTTCTTTTCTGTCCGACCACTCTTCTACACGGAAAGCCTCTCAGTCGTGTGGAAACATTTGCTCCTGTCCTTAAGTACTCTTCTCTAATGACCACGCACCTCTCTCGGGTGATGCCATCAGTTCAGCTTTTCACAGGCTCTACCTGCACACCGGTGATGTATTTTTTCATGCTGTTAATTATAACGCTGCCCAAAGAAAGCTCATCACGTGAATGGAAAGTTTCTAGGCGGCCTTCTACTTTATGGACACCTCCCTGAGCCGGACTTTAGCATTCAGTGATTTTACCGACAACGTTACAAGCGCTGCATTGCAGCGCCCATCTTTTGCAGGCCGCCGAGCTAAAATTCATTATTAATAAATTATGCAGAAAGATATATGCCTTCTCCAACGCACTGACGATTCCCATTACAGCCTCGAAGGAAGGGAGTGTTATTAATCGCTCAATCTGCCGTCCAATTACTGAGAGGTGATAATGGGTAGTGCTTGAAGCTAAAAAACGATTTTTTTTCATTTCAGGTGGCAGATACGAATTGAATATCATCCTCTTCAATTTTGGCAACGCGCTTGCACAATTTGAGTACACGAGGGACATCATTTTCCGTGGGCGAGAGCTACGCAACTGCATGTTTTATGAACACAACGACTTCAAGTTTTGTAATAATTTTACCTCCCATTTGGGTCGCCGCAAATGAGTACTTGAGTGTTTCATTGGCGGTGGCCTGAATTGGAGCTAGACAAGAGCTGCTACGCTGATCGTAACATCACAATATTAGGCCACAAGTTTGCCAAGGACAACGCCCTCTCCAATCATGCCAAACTTCAAGAATTTGCTTACTTCCCTCAACCAACCTCCCTCCAAGAAATGGGGTGCTTTATTGGCCTCTACTGTTGTTGACTCTCGTTTCATATCCACAATTTTCCTTGTATCCTTGAGCCACTGACGGACCTGCTTGCCGACAGCAACAACCTCTTGGCTTTGTCAACTGCAGGCGATGCTGCCTGCACAACCCTCCACTGCCTTCATCTGTTTCCTCGCGACGTGTGTCTGTTTGCCTCGTATGCACCACCGAAATTCACACTGATGCCAGCGGTGTAGGCCTCGGCTCAGTGCTTGCACAAAGGAAATAAGCCGTCGTAAAATGTTTTATTGCATATGCTAGCCGCACTTTTGCAATAACCGGAAAAAAAATTGTTGCTAAAGAAGAGTGTTTGGCAACCATTTGTGCGACTAGAAGCTCCCGCCTATATACATACAGTGGCATAAAAATTTCGAGGCCTGTTTTATTTACAGTGAAGTGCTTTAGTTATCTATGTTTACACACTGTAACCTTTAAATAATCCCCTTGACCAGCAATACAGCGCTCCGAGCGTCTCCCGCTTTTGGAATGTGTCCTCGAAGTCTCCTTTTGGATGCGTGTGCAGCACTTTCTGCTATTTCCGTGTGGATTTCCGCAGTGGTGTCAAAACTCTGACCTTTGAGCCATAAGGAGATAAATCTGTCGTGCAGAGTGGGTGCGGAACTGATCTGGTGCTGTTTTGGCCTATGAACTCAAGTGTGAGGAGTGCTCACTGACAGGGAGCGTTGTCGTCGTGGAGCATCCAGTTTTTTGCGAACCACAGGTCCTGTCACTTTCGCTTAATGTTCTCTCTGAGACGCGTTCAAACTTGGCAAGATGTGTACGGTGCATTTTGTCTTTAAACAGCAATTCTTGGCCGCGGGAGGCAGGCTCCAAAAGTATAAGGTAGTCGTTTTTTCTTTCTTGAAAAGATTTGCTGGTGGGTCCCTAAATGAGCGAGCAGACGGCACAGTAAGCAGAATAAACTTTACATTTATACCGCAAAAAATAGTCCTGCGTAATTTTGAGGTTGGATAGACATGGGGCGCATAGAAGCAGCGGCGCCTAAACAAATAAAACGCCATTTGCGCAGCGCGTTGCGCAAGTGATCAGAAGGGACCTACATTTTCTCCCAGAACCCCACTTCAACGGCGCGCTCTATAGAGGAACTTCAATGAAAATGTATAGAGCAAGACAGTCAGCACAAACACTTGATCGAGCTCTGGGCCTGCCTCGCATTTTTCGGCCTCAGACATGGTAGGCTCTTATACTGTGAAGACTTAGTTTGTCTCAGGGTCGCAGCCATAAACCCGTTTCATTAGTAATAATTATCCTCGGCATTACAGACAAGCCGTCACCGGCGCACTGACAGAGTTCTTGCAGACCTCGACACAGTGTTCTATTTGCTGTGTAAATCACGGCACATGTTCAAATAACGGGTGAGGATGGCCTTGGAATAATCCATATGACATGTGACATTCCCGACAATGTTGTGAATTTATCACCGACGATGGTCATGCACAGGCTGCCGAATGGCTGCGACATTTTCGAAGGCTGAGCACGTAGAAGGTGTTCCTGAGCTATCGTCATATTCCAGCGATATTATGCCGCTTCTTAAGCGCGCGTGCCACTCAAAAACTTTGCATGACTGACTGTAGCAAAGCCGCAAGCTTGCTGAATCATGCTAACTTCCCTGTGGCTGATTTGTCGAGTTTCGCGCAGCATATTTCATTCTCGTTTTCTACTAACGTGGTCTTAATCATTAAATCACAGACGTGGTATCGCGCATTTGTGGCAGTAGCAACAGCAATAGCAGCAGATGCACAGTTCCCAGTGTGCACAGCGCGGTGTCATTTGAGAAACTGACTTATGAAGATCAATGCTTCCTATGACTGTGCGTGCCGCCTTGTGCCGCCTCCTGTTGGCAAGGAACAAAACTTGTCCCGAAAATTTTTGATTCCATGGTCGCCCATTGTCCACTGTATAATGATCATACACCCTCTCCTTGTTATCCTCATAGAAGGATCCACCAAGTCGCTTGATCATTTGGCCCTTCGTTTATCCGACTATGATATTCAGGTCGTCCATCGGCCTCCTGCCTGCGCTATCCACGCGTGCTGCACTCAGAGCTCTCCGCCATCAGGGACGCCATTTTGCGTTCCGCGACGACATATTATATTGCCGTACCTACCTCTTACACGAACGCAAACGGCTGTTGGTCCTACCATGGTACCATCGCTAAGACCTCTACGTTTCCCTCCACGCTGGAAATCAGTGTGCTCATAATGAATTGTCAAAACTTAGATCCGCTACTACCCGCGCGGCATACACCTCTTTGACCGTCGGTACGTCCGGTCTTGCCGTGACTGCCAGCTCCATAAAGCCTCTCATCGTTGTTCTTCCGCACGCCTGTACCCCTTTCTTTGATTGCTCAGCTCGATCATTTGATGGCGTGGGATTGACCCGCATGATCCATTTCGCACCACCCCGAATGACCCCTTATTTAGGCATGGCGAAAATAGACCACCTCCTTTGACTTAAACATCGCACTCCCAACCACGTCTGCATAAAGAGTTGCAAATTGTGTTCTTAAGCACTTGCTTCTCTGTCACGGTGCGCCCAAAGAGCTGCTGAGCGACTCGAGTCATGTCTTTCTCTTGGAAACAATTGAAATACTGTTTCAATAATGCCACATTGTTCACAGCACGAAAAGAGCCCAGGACCTTCAGACAAGCTGCGTGATTAAACGCTTTAATCGAGCTCTGATTGTCAAGCTGATCATGTTGACATCTGGTTATTTAAGTTGATTCTCACATTTGTGACCTACGGCTACAATAATATCACGGCAGGCAACACCGACTTCTCCCTGTTTTTTTTTTTGTACGGATGAGAGCCCATCTACACCATGAATGCCGTTCACCACTTTTCATTTTTTTTTCTCGGCCCTCTATTGCTATGACGTCTCCGACCTTATCGCAAGCTGTCTCATATGGAGAAAAATGACACGAAGTCGCACAATTTCTTGCAGCACAGAACCAGCGATGTCAGAAACACCTTCATGCAACTTTCGGTCGTGCTCATATTCATTATCATCCAGTTCATCCATGTGACCTTGGGTTTCCCTTAGCAGCTCAGGGCTTTCCAGAACATTTCTATCCAAGCACCACTGCACATACCATGTTGTCCACCCAGGCCTCGCCCGTGGACCTGTCAATGCAGCTCGCCGTATACGCTGAGCGTGTGGAGCCGGCACTGCTCCCTTTTCTGCGACATACTTGCGTGGTGCAGGAATTTTACATTGCGGTAGACACTTCCGGCGTTGACTGTGGCACAATTCTAATCTGATATGCCAGGCAGTCTAGACATATCTGCATACAACCAAGCGCCCCTGCCAACTGACGCCAAGCTCAGTGCCGCACTCGGAAGTATCTTGTGCCAGCGCACCCGACAACTGGATCATCTTAGGACGCCTCATGCCGTCACATAACCCGTTCATCATTAAGTGCTCGTCCTTCGCAAGAGGTTTCATTATTTCACGCACCCTATTGACAAATCATCGAATTTTATCACATAGGACGCCGTATGACGCCGGAAACCACCGAATATTTGCTCCGATTAAGCTA
>JARKHS020001032.1:0-32673 GCA_030143305.2 Amblyomma americanum
GTGTGAGGAGTGCTCACTGACAGGGAGCGTTGTCGTCGTGGAGCATCCAGTTTTTTGCGAACCACAGGTCCTGTCACTTTCGCGTTAATGTTCTCTCTCAGACGCGTTCAAACTTGGCAAGATGTGTACGGTGCATTTTGTCTTTAAACAGCAATTCTTGGCCGCGGGAGGCAGGCTCCAAAAGTATAAGGTAGTCGTTTTTTCTTTCTTGAAAAGATTTGCTGGTGGGTCCCTAAATGAGCGAGCAGACGGCACAGTAAGCAGGAAAAACTTTACATTTATACCGCAAAAAATAGTCCTGCGTAATTTTGAGGTTGGATAGACATGGGGCGCATAGAAGCCGCGGCACCTAAACAAATAAAACGCCATTTGCGCAGCGCGTTGCGCAAGTGATCAGAAGGGACCTACATTTTCTCCCAGAACCCCACTTCAACGGCGCACTCTATAGAGGAACTTCAATAAAAGTGTATAGAGCAAGACAGTCAGCACAAACACTTGATCGAGCTCTGGGCCTACCTCGCATTTTTCGGCCTCAGAAATGGTAGGCTCTTATACTGTGAAGACTTAGTTTGTCTCAGGGTCGCAGCTATAAACCCGTTTCATTAGTAATAATTATCCTCGGCATTACAGACAAGCCGTCACCGGCGCACTGACAGAGTTCTTGCAGACCTCGACACAGTGTTCTATTTGCGGTGTAAATCACGGCACATGTTCAAATAACGGGTGAGGATGGCCTTGGAATAATCCATATGACATGTGACATTCCCGACAATGTTGTGAATTGATCACCGACGATGGTCATGCACAGGCTGCCGAATGGCTGCGACATTTTCGAAGGCTGAGCACGCAGAAGGTTTTCCTGAGCTATCGTCATATTCCAGCGATATTATGCCGCTTCTTAAGCGCGCGTGCCACTCAAAAACTTTGCATGACTGACTGTAGCAAAGCCGCAAGCTTGCTGAATCATGCTAACTTCCCTGTGGCTGATTTGTCGAGTTTCGCGCAGCATATTTCATTCTCGTTTTCTACTAACGTGGTCTTAATCATTAAATCGCAGACGTGGTATCGCGCATTTATGGCAGTAGCTGCAGCAATAGCAGCAGATGCACAGTTCCCAGTGTGCACAGGGCGGTGTCATTTGAGAAACTGACTTATGAAGATAAATGCTTCCTATGACTGTGCGTGCCGCCTTGTGCCGCCTCCTGTTGGCAAGGAACAAAACTTGTCCCGAAAATTTTTGATTCCATGGTCGCCCATTGTCCACTGTATAATGACCATACACCCTCTCCTGGTTATCCTCATAGAAGTATCCACCAAGTCGCTTGATCATTTGGCCCTTCGTTTATCCGACTATGATATTCAGGTCGTCCATCGGCCTCCTGCCTGCGCTATCCACGCGTGCTGCACTCAGAGCTCTCCGCCATCAGGGACGCCATTTTGCGTTCCGCGACGACATATTATATTGCCGTACCTACCTCTTACACGAACGCAAACGGCTGTTGGTCCTACCATGGTACCATCGCTAAGACCTCTACGTTTCCCTCCACGCTGGTAATCAGTGTGCTCATAATGAATTGTCAAAACTTAGATCCGCTACTACCCGCGCGGCATACACCTCTTTGACCGTCGGTAAGTCCGGTCTTGCCGTGACTGCCAGCTCCATAAAGCCTCTCATCGTTGTTCTTCCGCACGCCTGTACCCCTTTCTTTGATTGCTCAGCTCGATCATTTGATGGCGTGGGATTGACCCGCATGATCCATTTCGCACCACCCCGAATGACCCCTTATTTAGGCATGGCGAAAATAGACCACCTCCTTTGACTTAAACATCGCACTCCCAACCACGTCTGCATAAAGAGTTGCAAATTGTGTTCTTAATCACTTGCTTCTCTGTCACGGTGCGCCCAAAGAGCTGCTGAGCGACTCGAGTCATGTCTTTCTCTCGGAAACAATTGAAATACTGTTTCAATAATGCCACATTGTTCACAGCACGAAAACAGCCCAGGACCTTCAGACAAGCTCCGTGATTAAACGCTTTAATCGAGCTCTGATTGTCAAGCTGATCATGTTGACATCTGGGTATTTAAGTTGATTCTCTCATTTGTGACCTACGGCTACAATACTATCACGGCAGGCAACACCGACTTCTCCCTGTTTTTTTTTTGTACGGATGAGAGCCCATCTACACCATGAATGCCGTTCACCACTTTTCATTTTTTTTTTCTCGGCCCTCTATTGCTATGACGTCTCCGACCTTATCGCAAGCTGTCTCATATGGAGAAGAATGCCACGAAGTCACACAATTTCTTGCAGCACAGGACCAGCGATGTCAGAAACACCTTCATGCAACTTTCGGTCGTGCTCATATTCATTATCATCCAGTTCATCCATGTGACCTTGGGTTTCCCTTAGCAGCTCAGGGCTTTCCAGAACACTTCTATCCAAGCACCACTGCACATACCATGTTGTCCACCCAGGCCTCGCCCGTGGACCTGTCAATGCAGCTCGCCGTATACGCTGAGCGTGTGGAGCCGGCACTGCTCCCTTTTCTGCGACATACTTGCATGGTGCAGGAATTTTACCGTGCGGTAGACACTTCCGGCGTTGACTGTGGCACAATTCTAATCTGATATGCCAGGCAGTCTAGACATATCTGCATACAACCAAGCGCCCCTGCCAACTGACGCCAAGCTCAGTGCCGCACTCGGAAGTATCTTGTGCCAGCGCACCCGACAACTGGATCATCTTAGGACGCCTCATGCCGTCACATAACCCGTTGATCATTAAGTGCTCGTCCTTCGCAAGAGGTTTCATTATTTCACGCACCCTATTGACCAATCATCGAATTTTATCACATAGGACGCCGTATGACGCCGGAAACCACCGAATATTTGCTCCGATTAAGCTATAATAATATAATAATAATAATAATAATAATAATAATAATAATAATAATAATAATAATAATAATAATAATAATAATAATAATAATAATAATAATAATAATAATAATAATAATAATAATAATAATAATAATAATAATAATAATAATAATAATATTAACAATAATAATAATAATAATAATAATAATCAATCAATCAATCAATCAATCAATCTTTATTTTTCGGTGCCCAGGAACAACCCAAAGGTCTTGGTGCTGGTACACCATTCACACGCACAAAATGTAAATTTGTCTTCCACAAAGGAAGACACTCAGGGGAGGTAATGCAGCATTCAAAGCGATAGAAAAAAAGACATATAAACTAGGCGTGACAGCAAGCATGAAGCAAAAAAGTGAAAACAAGAAAACAGCGAGAACAGCGGTAAATGAAAACAGCTGGAACAGGCAACAGACATATAAACAACTAATGAAACAATAAACGAAGAGAATGAACACAAGAACGACCGATAACAGCCAAGTACAGCATATAGCAAAATACAAACAAGAATAAAGCCAATACTAATATGAACGAATAAGAAACCTCTCAAATAAAAGCTAGAAATACAATCATACACAATAAGAAATGTTTTAGTGAACGCGTTACAGACAATCAGGCGTGAGTACACAGTATTAAAGAAATAACATTAATGAAAACAAGTAGACGTGATGAACAATTAAGGAGAAAAAAAGACAATATAATACCAGTGCAAATGCACAAGTGCAGTAAAGTCATAATAATAATAATAATAATAATTGTTTTTTGGGGAAAGGAAATAGCGCAGTATCTGTCTCATATATCGTTGGACACCCGAACCGCGCCATAAGAGAAGGGATAAAGGAGGGAGTGAAAGAAGAAAGGAATAAAGAGGCGTCGTAGTGGAAGGCTCCGGAATAATTTCGACCACCTGGGGATCTTTAACGTGCACTGACATCGCATAGCACACGGGCGCCTTAGCGTTTTTTCTCCGTAAAAACGCAGCCGCCGCAGTCTTGTTCGAACCCGGGAACTCGTTTTTAAGTTTTTTGATGACAGATAGCTTTTTGGGCGGAACAATGTTGGTCTAAGTAATAATACGTAGTAATTTCGGCGCTTCACTGCAAAAGCTGTAAAAGGCGTTTGCTACTTTTTTACCTCGCGCTCAACAATTTTCAGATCTTGACAAAGTTCTGCACTGGTGCCTTTCATGAACACATTAAGGTTTTAATTCGTCTGATGCCTCAAAACAGTAAATGAATCGCGCTTCGCACGGCTATGTTCGCATTACGCGCGCGAGAACGAGTAGAACGAGTTGGTGTACCGGAGTGGTGGTGCCCTTATACCAGCGCACGACGCTATGAATTTATTTGACAGTCTATAACCTGAGCACACTTCGTCTTTCGTAGATTAATCTAATTGCAGAGCTTTCGAGAGCTTTCGGAATGTACAGGTTAGTGTGCTTCGCATGAGATGGCACTCTGAGTTTAATATCCCTGTTTATCAACAGCGGCTGTTGCTACACTTTCCCGTACTCTTAACGCGACATTTCGCTGCGTCAACTTAGCACGTGAGGACGCTCCAGACTGTGCTTAGCCGTGATGTGCAGCTGCTAAACTCATTGGGAACCAGATGTCGCGGTGCGGCGATTGAAGAATGACTGATGTTAAGAGACTTGTGAGCAGGCTTTGCTCAACTCACCGCTTGCTGACGTCTGCGTCCTACGCAGCAATAGTAGGAACTGGCGAATAATACGAAACTTCTACAAGGTCATCACGAGCAAACCACGTACGCAGATGGCACTTATAATTAAACGCTAAGTGACAGCCATGGCACTGGCTACCATGATGTCGTGGACGCTTAATTCTCTATCATCAAGAAATTGCCTCTCTCACTCTCGTTACATTTTTGGACATACGCTTTTCGGCGATGAAAGACTAGCTGCCACTACACTCACTTTGTATGACGCTCCTTCCAGACGGATGCTTCTACAAAGGGGAGAAAGTTCCAATGCGCTCGCCTCTTTACCTGTCTTCGCCATGCGTTGCTGTAGGAAGACCGGCAGGATCTGCATACGTTACCGTAACACGGTAAGCAATGATGTACCCGGTGTTTCAGCAAAAACTTTCAGTAATTCTCAAAAAAGGCTTTTTGGGGTCAAATAAAACTTTTGCGGCACTGTATTACCAGTTTTGGCGGACACCGGAAATACGGTCAACTCTCTTGCGTATTAAGCTGGTAAATTATTTCTGATAATTAATTTCTTAACTATCACGGCTACTCTACTGGTTGCAATTGAAGACGTGTCGCTGGTCGTTAGTAATAGCTCTATCTGTTTTTGTAATGTGGAAAACGCGGTTATCCGGGGCGCTGTGGCTCGACAAATTTTGGGTGAATCGTGCGAAAATACTGGCGCTTTCGAAAAGCTCGCAGGCAAAGGAACCTTTCCTCTGCACGTAATTACAAATGTCTAATTTCGGCTAGGCACCTAACTCTAATAGTTGAAAAGTTATTTATTAATAAATTAGTTGATCACTTTACCGCTTAAAACGATTCCCCGGTTTTTTGACGTCTGCCAATACTGATTACGCTATAGTGAAAAAGCCATATTTTTATCTCAAAGACGTATTTTTTACGATTACTGAAAGTCCTCCCTAAAACACCTGTTGTATGCATTACTATATAGCAAGGCCTCACAAAAGTAACTAAGATGTACAAACCGCGGCGCCATTATTCGCATTGTAAGCTGGGCGACCGAGGTTTTCTGGCACTGCCAATAATGGCGTCAAAGAACGAACCCACGAACGAGCGTTGATGATGATGATTCACAAATGAGGATGAAGTTCACGTGAAGCGAACGGTGATTATGAATAATCACGGGTGTGGATGAAGTTCACGAAAAGTGCTCAAAGTATTTATAAGCGGAATAACGTCCTAGAAAGGCATCCGCCGGGGACTCATTAACCTCGTGCCCAATACGGGGTGTTACGGTGGCCGCGGCAAACACCGGAAAATAAGTGAAATGAAATTTAGGTTTGAAGCACGGAAAGCTGCAGTAACTTTCTCACTTCTCTGTGGGCACCTAAACTTTGCCGTGAGGGAAGGAATGTATTGTGTGTTGGAAAAAATGAGTACAGAAAAAGACATTATACTGAAGGGCTCGAGTTTACTTTGAGCAGCCGGGATTCGCCATCGTGAACATCGCACATGGCGCAGTTTATTTTGATTTTCGCCTTCATAGAAGAGCGGCCGATGCGGTCGTGATTTGATTCACCGTGTCCGTCTTCAGCTGTCGCACTTAAGAATATTGTTAGCCACCGCATCGGGGGGGGGGGGGGGGATATATTACTTATTCCAACACATGCAGTCTTGCGCGCGTGAGGAGATGCCGGTGGCAACTTGTACGCAAGAGAAAGTGTCGCGTTGCGGGAGCTCCGGGAGCAGGGCAGTTCACTGCGTTAGAAATACGTGCCTCATTAGGCAAATTAAGACGGGCTCGTACCAAAGGTATTCAAAGCAGAAGATTAGGCGGTGTCTGCTTGAGCCAGAACTTAAGTGTTTTTATGAAAAAATGCTCTCTTTGACATGTGTTCTTTGTTGTCCAGTTCCGCAGCAAATAATTGTAATTCAAGACTTCTTGAGGCCGCCGCGCTGGATCACTGTTTATTTTGCTCGGCTGCTGATCCGAAAGAGTCTCCTGACCCGAACGAGCTGTGTACGCTGTCGCGTAAAAATCGCACATTTCAGAAGCAAAGAAGCTAGTTGGAAAGCTAAGACACCGCATGAGACTCAAGTCGTGAAACACTGTCCCTTCCCTTGCCGCACTTTCTTGCAGATGGCACTATAATGAATATTTTGCGCAGTCATTTGCTTCTTTCAATACCACGTTAGGTGAAACTTCAGTTCTGATCAAATTAAGCACAGGGGAACGTGGTGAAGACATTTTAATTCATAGCTAAAACCTCAAATTTATTGCGAAAGTTGCCGACAGGGCGACAAAGATAAGCAGATGGGGATGATATTGGCTTCTTGCCTGCGTGCCACAGATGTTCTAAATCGTTTTGGTTAGAAACCCTCACATCATTAACGCCCCAAGGCATTCTGCAGGTGAGGTCTAATATTTGTGGCTTGTAATGAAATTAGTACTTTCGCTCTTCACTACGGCCCCTCTTTCATCTTTCACTCCTGTCTTGCTCCCAGCCCTCACAGCGCTGTTGTGGTGTCCCCCAGAAATAAGAGAGTTTAAGCGCCATTTTCATGACTGGAAAACTTCGAAAGAGCGGGTAATGCTTCAAGTTGTTAAATATGGAGAGTTAAATTTGAAAATTTCCGCGCATAAACAACGTGAAGTGCAGCGTTTCGGATATGGCCACGCAGCCTTCTGCAATAGGGTGTGTTTCTGCACCAGTGGCTTCGCCTCAGCGAAGTCCTGGTGAATTCTTACCTCTGATTTTCTAGAAAATCAGTTAAATCTTCTTAAGGTAAGAGAGATGACCTACGTAAGTTCATTCGGCACATAATATTCAGTGTGGTCATGTCCTTTTGTTCGCGACCTACAGTATAACCAAACGAATGCATTCCTAACTTTAGTGGCGAATTTTCTTTTTTCAATGCTTCGTTGTGTAGATTTGACGTGGGCACACATAATACATTATTGCAATAAAATTATGAAATGGTAATTCGCAGCAGTGATAATGGTGGTCTCGTTAAAAACAGAGCACAATTGTTCCAGCGGTGACCGTCCCTAATGTTGCATTAATTATATGCCTGCAACCTACCGGGTTGTACACGTTGAAAACAATGAATTCCGATCTTTCCCAGGTGCCCCATATTCATTAAAGGTGTTCACAACTGTGTGAATTTAAACATCGGTGATCCTTCTGTTGCATATCCACAATGCTGCCCACAATATATGTGCCCCCCTGAAGGCCGTAAGTACAGAGTGAGTTGACGGGCGGTTTCGGCGCATTGCGATCGGTGCAGGCGTTCGGCACAACGCTGATGAGCGTTTCATGCAACGCCAGGAAACTTTCATCGCCACAATTGTGTTTCATACCGCGTTGTTCGTGGAGTTCGGCGAAGCATTTCCCCTCCGGCTCCGTTGTGTAGATAAAGGGCCTGCAGAAAGCATTCGGGTGGCCCATGTTTGTACTCGTTAAGTAGCATTATAGTGTTTGTGCCTGCTACCCCGTCCGCTCCCTGCTCGGACGTGCACACGAAACGGTAAGCTTTATTGTGGAGGGGACGGTACCTGATGCTAGGCGCCTATGAAGGAACGTGCGCGACCGAGATAACTTTGTCCGTCTTTGTTGATAGACTAGGGCTTAAAGCAAGAGAAGAAATCGTTTTCAGCTGTGGTGCAAGCACGAGATTAAAGATAAACGGCTAATTTGAACGGAAAGGAGAGCAGTTAATGAAGACATATACAAGGGCGAGCAAGAAAAAAAGGAAGGAAAAACTTTATTAAAGTGAAGGGGTGTTGGGCGAGCTTATGGGTGGGGTCCTCATTCCTGGGCTCCACTGGCTTGAGCTGCCCTGTGGACCTGTTGTATGAGAGGCCGTTGGTCCTCCAGGTTATCGCTGGTGAACAGCGCCTCCCACCTCTCAAAAGACGTGTTTTCCGTCAGAAGAGTGTTTGATTTGCCCCCACATCCCCACGAAATGTGAAAGAGTGTAGGGCGGGCCTGGCACTAGAGACAGGTGTCGGAGTATAATGTTGAGAGCACGAGATGTAGTCCATGGAGGTTTGGAAATGTGTGCATCCACAAGAAACATGTTCACATTAATGTTGGAGCAGATTTTGAGAATATACTCCGCAATAAATTTTCGAGCACAGGCAATGCTCTTGTTTAATAGTCTTGTTCAACGCTCTTCCACTAAAACATACACTTAAGCTCTGCAAATTGTAAGCTTTTGTAACGGTTTGCAAGCTGCTGAGTTCACAGCGACGACGGAGAGGTAGCTTATCCAATTAGCGAACAGGAGCCCGAAGATGCGAGCTCCTCTACTGTCGCTCGCCAATTTTAGGATTTTCAGCACCATTTGCCATCACAGCGTCGTTCATTTCGCTCACCGTCACCATGATGGTTAAAACACAAATCATATGTAATTGGCTTTCTTCACACCAATAGTTAAATGTACGCACTCAAATCGCCTGATTCCTTTTCATTCCTGGCTGGCCGATAGCGAGAAACGACAGTGACAGAACTCGATATTTTACAGTGATTTGTTGTTACAGAAACAAAAATAAAAAGCAAAATGCACAAATTCTGCAAGACTTCCGAAAAAAGTCAGAAAAAGTGATACATATCAAGGAAAACTGTTTGATTACAGTAAAGTCAATTACAGATTACTTCGCGACAGCTTTTCATTCCAGTGAAGAAAAATGACCAAGCTTAAAGTTTGCATGTAGTTTGCTCCAAATTATGGCGGGAGCGTGCAGAATAATTCTTCTACGATAAGTATTCTTACCAATCGAACAGGTAAAACAAGATTTTAAAAATTTCTTGCTGGTTAATGTGGATGGACAAAATTAAATTGCGGTAGTGGGATGCCATAATTTAATAGGGGCATAACCACACAAGCCAGTTTGTAATCCCATTTACCAAATAACGCTTCTATATCTAAGCCACAAAATGGTGGAAGGGATATATCTGTGCGTCTACTGTGTGTTACTTAACTAAGGCCTCGATTTGGTCATCTTAAAAGTTGACTCAAATATTTAGCACATACGCAAGTCCCCAATACTATACAGCAAGTGATGTGGCTGTGAAATTGGCTTTAATGTAGCGTTCGTTGCGGAAACTGATAATTAATGAATGAAAAAACGTTTATTCACTCAAGCGAAGCATTTCCTGGCAAATGGGTGGAGTCCAGAATTCAGGGCTCCTACGGAGAGTTCACACGTCTCCAGGTTTGAGCCCTCATTGCTTCTGATGTGATTTTTGTATATTGGGAACTTCAGTTTTGCGTTAGCAGCCCCACATCCAACATTGGCGAGCAAGAAGTTATATGGACACCAGGACACGCCGGCCTGACTGGGAACTACGTGATGGACAGCTCAGCTCGACGATACACTAACCGCGCTCCGGAGGACCCGCTAGAGCCCCGACCTGTGGCTCCGGCGTATAGTGGTACCCTGGAAAAACATCGAGGGTGGAGGAAAGCTCTATCTCCCCCTCCCCTCGCAGAAGAGGCCATCGCTTGGGGGTCGCTGGAGACCAGCACTTACCCGAATTTACAAATCCTTCGCAAATTTCGCACAACAGCCTTAGGGCCGCCTTTCCGCTCTGCGCAAAGCTGCAGGAAGTGAAATCAAAAAAACTTTTATTGTGAGCAAGTAATCGTATTAATTTACTGCGCGCTCGAACAATGTGAGGAACGAAACTGAAAGTTGAATCGTGAGTTACATCAAGATTCACCTGCTGATCGACTGGTTCAAGGAAGTTTGTACCAATTCGTTACTCAAATAAATATTTAAGATTCTATAAGGGATAGAAAAACAAAGGAGTTAGTGTTACTATTTATTAATAATTGAATCTGTCGAAACCATTTTCATATGGCGGAACGATTATTACTTGAGTTATTTTAATCATAGTAATTTCTTGACTGGAAAAGTGAAGAGCAGCATGAGCTACATACTCAGCTCTAGCGCAATGCAGAGAATGGGGAAAGTAACTTACACACAAAGAAAATATTAATGTTCTAAAGACCGTGCCCTAAGACACATCACATAGAATGGAAGACTGGATAAATACATCTATGTTAACACATTCTTTTCAGTCAGAATTATAGCTGCTTAAAACTGGTTTATCAAAACGTCTGCATCTATACTGCTCAGATTTCGACTGTAGCCTATCACAAAACTCAACGCGAAAGGCTCACTCTTTTCACAAATTTTAGTTACCACACTACATGCCGTGACCTGATAAAATTAAGAGACTATCAAGAAAAATCATGTGCAAGAATGTGCGCTGAAATTAATGTTCACCCCGGATGGAGCAGCTCCTACCACTGACCGGTTCGACCGTGCGAACGGATGGAGTGATCCTAAGAACATCAGGCGGCCGAAACTTCCGAAGCCCTTCTCTACGGCACCCCTTACAGCCTTAGTTGCTATGGAACATAAAAACCCTATAATTCAAACCAAAGCAAACCAATCCAGCAATCACTTTGTGGCGCACCATACTCCTTCTCCACTCTCCTGATCGTCTACCCGTTGCATCCCACCCTCTCGTCCTCTTCCCTATCCAATTTTTTTTCTCCACCCACTGCCGTGACAGTAGAGAAATTTTTACGCTTCTGTTTTTCACCGCCACACGTTGTCTCTCACCCTCTTTTTTATTTCCTCTCTCTTTATTTTATTCCCTTCTCCTATATAATTTCTATTTCTCCCCTTGCCATTTGCCACCCGAGCCTTTATGACGACGAAGGGCTGGACAAATGTTTACAACATGGGGACTCTAATTCTAGCGCATAAAGGTTGCTAAGCATTTATTTATTTATTTAAAATACCCTCAGGGTAAAAATACATTATAGAGGTAGGAGAGAAAGAAAAAGAATCAAAGGTACCGAGTAATAACATCATACATACAACGTGGCAGTAGTGAATGGAAAGGTGAGACGATACCAAAAAGTTCGCATGGCAAGAAAAGCAAAAAAATTGGGGGAAAAAACGAAAGAAATGAACGGGCAGTATGGCTAAAGAGAAGAGCAAAGAAAACAAAGACGACGGTATTAAAGAAAAGCTCGCCAAATTGGATAGGGCAGATTTGAAGAGAACGGGGTCACTAATGCTTACTAACGATGCAGGAAATTTGTTCCATTCAGTTGAAGTTTTTGGGAGAAACGAATTGGAGGAGATCACAATTTGGCATTGTGGTATGTGAACATTGTGTTTTGTTTTCAATGCTCCGATGCTGTGCGTAAAATTGGACGCGTTAGCGCATTGAAGGAATTTGATGGTTTCAATTTTGCAGAGATGCGCCGTGAACGCGAATAATAACTGAACAACCTGTCACCGTTGAAAATGTCCACAGGTCTGCAGTTACTCCTTTTTACATTAGCACCGCTTTGTAGTCCGCTGTTAAAGGTGCACGTCACCACCTACGCTGTTCTGCTCCTCCAGTTGCCAGTTGCGAGTTTCGAAGCAGCCGCTACTTACGGCGCGTACCATATTCCTTCGCTCTCGCCATAATCTCCTTCTTCTTTCGTATGATTCCGAGGAGGGACTCATCCTCCAGATGATTCCCTTGGCAACCACCCTCCGATTGCGCACTTACATTTCGCCATTACCTCCCTACACGGTAACCACCGCTCGGCCACACTGAACTAGAAATACTATAAAGATTCTAGTTCACTCTATCTCGCCTACGCACTCCTACCCACTGGACATATCCTCCTCCTTCGACGGTTACTAGCCGCCAGTTGATTCCCTTGGCAAACCTCCTCCGATTACGCACTCTTCCGCTCTCGTCATGAGTGCCCTCCCTTTCAAGTTTTCTCTTGGTCGCCGTAAACTAGACAATTTACCGCACAAAACCGATCGCCTGTTTCAAACCGACCTTTATTAAGACGAAAGCATTAATGGCTCAGGCTCGCGTCCGTCCGTCCGTCCGTCCGTCCGTCCGTCCGTTACGCTCCTACACTCGGTAAGAAAAAACTCTTTGTGCTCGATTGGATTCGAAGCGCCATATTTCCTTTCCGCAGCTGAGCGTGCTAACGACTCCGGTACTTCCTGCCAACGCTTATGTAGTTCTCCATGTCTAGGATGCTAAAAAGTCTTTGCAGAAAGCGCCAAATCAGATGGATGGCTCTCAAACGCCCTCCAGTGTCTCCACCATTTAAGATTTATAAACAATTGTGCACTTAATTAACATCCTAACAACACATCAGTGACACAAGCAGCAACAACGCGCTAAAGGCTTTCGCCTCATCGCACTTTAGGTCAACAAAGTGCCCCCTCCCCCCTTCTGAATTTTTTTTAACTCATCACACAGGTCAGAAAAGACAAATTCAACGCATTACCTGGGTTCGTGTGGAAAACGGTAAGTTGTGCAGACACTAATTCATTTCAAACTCAGCAGGCCGCATTGCGCGGATTGCCCTTATGGAAACGAGTGTTTGGTGGACTGGCAAAGGTGGCTTATAAGAAATCTGATGCGCACTTAACCTGAGCTCGTGTTATCGATAGTGACGACATTTTGCAGTAAAAGCTGAACGATCAAAGTCTTGCTAATTGGTGATGCAGCAATGTATGTTAGCCTGATCGAAGAGCGCTGAAACCTCACGGTTGGTTAACAGATGCGACCAAAAATTTTGGGCGAATTCGTCGGCCGCGCTGCTTAGGCGCAAAGAGGTTTGTGAATTTCGTGGGTGATCAGTGCGTCACTAATATGATTCTGATACATTTCGCTTGGAACGGAGTCCCAATTACATATTAGAGCGTTAATTGTCTCGATGAGAAAAAGTTTTCAAGAGTTGTATATACTATTTTATTCACTTTCGTTCCGTAAAATCTATTTGTGTAATAACGATGCACTGAAATCTACCTCGTTGTATGAGTGGCACCTTTGAA
The DNA here is from genome assembly GCA_030143305.2 of Amblyomma americanum. Lineage (NCBI taxonomy): Eukaryota > Metazoa > Arthropoda > Arachnida > Ixodida > Ixodidae > Amblyomma > Amblyomma americanum. The sequence goes on from JARKHS020001032.1 coordinate 13,491, forward strand.
TGATTTAATAATCATATTCATATACTAAATCTTACACCTTCGACAGGGTTATATGCAGAAATTTTAAATTTTTAGTGGAATCAAAAGTAGTGCACTGAAAATCAGAACCTACCAAAGACAGATCTATTCACAAGTCATAATCAACCATTCAGCATCATTTCAACCATAATTTCATGCCGCCGCGGTGGCTGAGTGGTTATGGCGCTCGGCCGCCGGCCCGAAAGACGCGGGTCCGATCCCGGCCGCGGCGGTCGAATTTCGATGGAGGCGAAATTCTAGAGGCCCGTGTGCTGTGCGATGTCAGTGTACGTGAAAGAACCCCAGGTGGTCGAATTTCCGGAGCCCTTCACTAAGGCGTCCCTCATAGCCTGAGTCGCTTTGGGATGTTAAACCCCCCTAAACCAAACCAAACCAAGCTTAATACCGTAAAGGTGTAACTACAAAATCGCCCGATAACTTTAGTCCGATGTTGGTCCATGGCTTGCAATTCTAACCCTTAAGTCTAACGGTGTTACCGCGCTTATTCGACGCAATGTAGCTGAGCACAGGAACCCGGAAAGTGTCGCTCTCGCAGTTAAAGGGACCGTGAAATGCATTCTATGGTCATATTCTAGCGCAACATATCTGTAGAGTTGGTTTTTTGGGTATTACAGTCAAACTTGAAAGCTCTGCGTAAACCTTATAATATTGAAATACTTTTTTAAACATTGGTGCTCGAGTAGCAAGCAACCGATTAGGCCGACACGCCACCGCAGATCCCCTACCCCGATGACGTCAGTTGCAGTCTGGGCGAACCCATTGACGTCATCGGACGCTTTCACGGCGAATGGGCAGGTTGGCGGGATAGGGTGCCGACGGGTGGAGTCGCAAGTTGTTTTCTTAATTATTCTGCCTGTCGCGTCGGCGTGTATGAGTTGATGAGAGGCGACGAAGAGCATCATTTTTAATCACTGATATCTTCGGTTTGGTTTATGTTTCATGGAGGTTTAACGTCCCAAAATGACTCAGGCTGAGAGACGCCGTAGTGAAAGGATCCGTAAACTTCGACCGCCTGGGGTTCTTTAACCTGCACTGACATCGCACAGCACACGGGCCTCTATAATTTCGCCTGAATCGAAATTCGACCGCCGCGGCCGGGATCAAGCCCGCGTCTTTCGGGCCAGCAGCCGAGCGCCATAACCACTCAGCCACCGTGGCGGCCCACCGATATCTTCAGTATTAACGAAGCTAGCTTAAAATGTATTGCGGCGCAATGAAGAGAGGTGGATTACCGATCCCTCATGCGCATTTTTTAGCCTCAGAATGGACAATTTGATGGTCCGTCTAAAGGTAGAGCAGTTAAACGCTGATTTCGCCACCTTACTGCGTCCACATTCATAGGTATTCGACGAAGGCCCATTCATAACGCGACAGTGATAGGGAGGCCGTCCTGGAGCAAATCCGACGTGGCCGTCGGCGTCCTTGACCGTGAGCGAAAGATCCACGAAAAATCCCCGGAGAAGCAACCGAGGAGGCAGGTGGGCCACGTAGGTTACATGACCACGTGGCGTAATCACAATCTACCCACCGGATTGTAACAAACTGTTCACCGAGGCAGCTGGCAGTTAAAATAATGATTGGTCGCTAGAAGTTGCTCGGCACGCGCAACGTTGGTCACACAAGACCAACCGGTGGCAGCACCTGCCATCGCAGGACAGTCGTGCATCGCTTAACCCCTGTACCACTGCGTCAAGAGTGGAATGAGGACTGCCAGCGATTTATTAATGTGAAGTAGAGAATGACCAGTTCTGCATATATGGACATCAACACTTTAAGCCATAGCTTGATACCATTAAGGCGAAGCATAAATGTGGCCTTGAGTTTTATCTTTAGGTTTTTGATTTCTTTGATTTCAAAGAGCGAGCCAAATCACTGACACGCGCCATAATGGTTAGCAGCGCTTCTTGAGAGACATCCAATGAAGAAGAAGGCAGTCTTGTGGCAGCACCATCACCGCCTCCATGGTCGCGGCAAAAATAAGAAGCAGCGGCTATAATCAGCTCATGCCTCGTGCACACCGCTCGTGCCTAGAGTACGTTCTTTGCTCTCTCCTTGTTAGGTTCGGGCAATGTCTACACTTGTTTCCTCGCAAACTGAGTTACTATAACCTATAAAACCCGGCGACTGAAAAGTCTCACAGGGGCTCACAGAAAAGGGATGCCAAATTCAAATTTATCATGCACTGTTTGGCTCACATATTACTACTGTGGTCTAGTATGGGCTACAACGACTAAAGGAAACAATGCAAAGATAGTTGTACTTCAATAGAAGATCATGCGACATATTGCTAACTTTGATTACCTGTCACCCACGCGAAGTGCTTTTATAAGCTACAACATAATAAGGGCTGAATATATGTATCCGTATCGCCTGCACCGCTTTTTTTTTACTTTTCCACTCTAGCTTTCCAAGATTTTTAATGAATCAAGCTTCTCTAAGAAAAGACATGTCACACTATCCACACGTAATGATGATGTTTGGCTCCGCCCGAAATTTCGAAATAATTATAAAGTTCAGTCATTGCAGCATAATCTGCCTTTTATTATAAATGAACATAAGTGTGTAATTAGTTTGGGCGTAAAGGAACAGAGAATGTATTTTCTATGCAAAGAATGAATGGCTATGTGTGTTCGCCGTTTCTTTTTTTTTGCAAGTGCGGTTTTTCAGAAACATGTATGTAATCCACATTTTTCTTTATATTCTATCTGCTTAACTTCTTTGGTGGTATTGTGATGTGTTTAAACCTATAGGTACAGTTATTGTAGACACATATTGAAATCTTGTGCTGTTTATTTATTAATTCAATTGCACTTCTGCTACTGTATAACTCATTGTTCTTCGCATTTCTCGATGTCGATTATTATGGACACTACCTGTTTCTGTAAGCCACTTCTGCCTTGTCGAAGAGGTCATGGGCCTACTAAAGCTGTCGAGACAGCTTTTAGCTCTTGACCCTTTCCAGGATCCATTATTTCTGGAAAAATAAAGAATTGAATTGAATTGAAGTGGCTACGTAAAAGTATTTCCCTTGAGTAATTGCTTTAAGGCTCTTTTGGTTTGGGATTATGATGCATTGTATTTTTTGTTTCGCGTTGCTATATTTACGTGTGTTCTTTTTTTCTTTCCTATATAGTGTATGTCATCTCTATTCAAATGTAATATCTCCTTGTATCGCCCCTTTAATAATACCCCCAAAGGCCGCTGTGGTATGATAATAGATTACAGTCTTTAGCTTGTAATTTTGCGTCTAAAAGCCAAAATTGATGGACCATCGTGTGACCACTTTGTAAAATATACGGCATAAAGTGCTTGCATAAAAGCTTTACATACGGCGTTGCAGGCCCTAAGCATGTCAATCTGCGACCTATAGGATAGAGGACATCCAAAGAAAGGTGTGTCAAAAACAAAACAGAAAAAAAATTTTACGAAAGGAAGTGGACTTAACTCTTCTCCTCCACACGCAAAACGCGGCTCGAATCCACTTCAACACAGTGCCATTGCTTAGCCGTTGTTTTGAATTTATTATTACCGCCACTCTTGATAAGGATGCTACCCGCCGGTGGGTGGCGCCGCCATCGCTGGCTGTAATTAGAAGAAAGAGTGCCCAATGGATGTCAAAAGTGAACAAAAAGGATAGAAAAACATCCGATAAATTCTGGAAGCACCTAATTACAATGAGTAATAAGACTAGGCTAGAACAAAGGTTTATTGTTACAAATTTCGGTGTTCGACTAGAAGGGGATGAAGGAATAAAACACATAGGAACAAGGATGACAGAAAAATTTTAAGAAAGAAATGTTGCACATAATTTATCGAAGGATGATAGACCGGTTACTGCCATTGCTTCATTTGAGCAAATAGAGTGGGAAGGGGCAGAGAAGAAGGTTCCTAGTGGCACGTCGACAGGACCAGATGGTATTCCGGTTATGTTAATAAAGAAGCTAAGAACAAAATCCAAGCAAACATTAATAGAGGTGGCGTACTAAAACATAGTGCATGGCAAAGCACCCGATGAATGGCGATTAAGTGGAATGGAAATGATATATAAGGGACCGGGGTACAAAGCTGACGTAAGTAACTACTGTTCCATAACAGTGCCATCTGTGGTTTACAAGGTGCTAGTGCAGATTATAAAGGACAGATTGCAGGCTTGCGTGGAGAACGAGGGGGGGTATGGGAGCTACAATATGGGATCCGGAAACAAAGGAGGTTGAAGCACCATCTGTTTTCATTGACGCCGTGTATAGTGATTGCTTAAAAGAAACAAAGGCCCCTGTGGCTTGCATTTCTGGATATTAGGGGAGCCTACGACAACGTTATTCAAGACGATTTATGGGACATACTGGGCACATTGGATGTGGAAGATGGAGTAATTAATCTTTTTAAAGATATATATACAGGTGACAGAATGCTTATAAAATCGTAAAAAAATATGTCAAGGCCTATCGATATGCAGGGGAGCTTAGGCAAGGATGTCCTCTGTGTCCTTTGTTGTTCATGTTGTACCTGCAAGGGTTAGAGACTAAACTAGAGAGGAGCGGACTAGGCTTCAACTTTTCTTTTTTCAAGCAAGGGGAATGAATTAAACAGTCATTACTACGACTAATGTACGCGGATGATATAGTGCTAATGGCTGACAAAAAGGAAGATTTGCAGAAGTTGATAGACATTTGTGGTAAAGAGGGAGATCGATTAGGTTTAAAGTTTAGTAAGGAAAAATCTGCAGTCATGATATTTGATGAAGAGGGCGGCGAGCATATAATACAGGAGTTCGCGCTAGAAATAGTGGATAAGTGCAAGTATCTAGGGGTGTGGATAAATAAGGGTGCTGAGTATCTGCCAGAGCATGAAAAATATGTATTGAATAAAGCTATTAGGAATGCAGCTGCCATGAAAAATAGAGCACTGTGGAATTAAAATAGGGGTGAAGTGGTAAGAGGGATATGAAATGGGGTGATGGTTCCTAGCCTGACTTTCGGCAATGCGGTCCTGTGCACAAGACCGGATATTCAAGCAAGGTTAGAAATCAAATAGCGTGGCGTGGGGAGGCTAGCCTTGGGAGCACATGGCAATACACCAAATCAGGGGGTACAGGTGTACATGGGATGGGCGTCGTTCGAGAGAAGAGAAGCTAGTAGTAAGATAGCATTTGAGGACCAATTAAGGAGTATAGGGGAAAAGCAGTGGGCTAGGAAAGTTTTCAAATATCTGTGCAAGATGAATGTAGACACAAAATGGAGAAAGCTAACTAAAAAATTTTACAAGCAAACATCTGGACAGGAGTAGGAGGGCAAAACAGCAATTACCGATTAAGAAAAAGGTTAATGAAACCGAGAAAGCTCTGTAAAAAACAGGGATGCTGACGAAATCTGCGCTGGGAATATACAGGAACTTTAAGCAGGAAATTGTCAAAGAAAAATTTCTATGACATTTGCAGGGGAAGCTCTTAGTTGTTTGAGGCAAGGACGGGAGTTTTGCGAACTAAGACGTAGAGTCAGGTACCACGAGATAGACCCGTTGTAGGATGCTTGTGGAGAGGAGGAGGAAACGGCTGAACACTTGATACTTTTCAGTAAAGGGCTTCACCCTGCAGTAGAAAGCATCGGGGTTGATTCATTCAAAGCATCGGGGTTTAAGGACAGAGAAGGAAAAGTAGATTTTAAGCTCTTAGAAGTAACCAAGCTAAAGTTATCTGACTGGTGGCGAAAATGAAGACAAGAGTAAAATTTCCCAAGTCACGGCTAGGTGGCTTGAACCACCACCCGATTTAACGGGTTCACCTTTAGTCATCCATCCATCCATCCATCCATCCATCCATCCATCCATCCATCCATCCATCCATCCATCCATCCGTCATTACGTCCAACCATCCATCCGTCGTTCCGTCCGTCCGTCTGTCTGTCCATCCATCCATCCATCCATCCATCCATCCATCCATCCATCCATCCATCCATCCATCCATCCATCCATCCATCCATCCATCCATCCATCCATCCATCCATCCATCCATCCATCCATCCATCCATCCATCCATCCATCCATCCATCCTACCGCCCGCCCGCCCGCCCGCCCGCCCGCCCGCCTGCTTGCCCGCCCGCCCGCCCGTCCGTCCATCCGTCCGTCCGTCCGTCCGTTCGTCCGTTCGTCTGTCGTTCGAACTGTCTGCATTTGGCAAGTGTGCGTCGGGGTCGCTAAACTGTGGACGTGATAGTGCCACGCTCACATTAAATTAATCAAGGACGTAGTTCTACAAAGAAAGGTTGTGTTCACTCAGTTACGTTGCTAGGAGAAAAGAAATTGAAAACTGGATTGTCAGGAAATAGAAGGCGCAGCATAAGTCTCACTTCTCGGTGAACACCTCAGCACTGCCTTGAGGGAACGAGACGATACGGGCAGACATTGCCCGCACCAACACCGAGAGGGAACAAAACGCGCTCCAGGCACAAGCTAAACGCATGAGGAAGGAGCTGATAATCGGCGTAGCTTCTTTTCACCGCGATGATGATGGCGGTGACAGGTTCCTATATTAATTAAACAGGTGCCCTCCCGTCAAATAAAATGATAACTACAGTTCCCAAGACCAGTGCACACTGAATATTAAATCAATAGTAACCTTGGAACTTACGACTTTGTGACGTAAAGGCAAACTAAGACGAGCCTTTAGCCACATCCTAAATTTGATTTGTGCGAAATTCGTTGACAGTATTTCTTTGCTGCCGATCACCGGGAGGAAAATGAGCGATAAATATTGCACATTACACTGCTGACTTGCGCTACTTTGCGTTGGATACAAGAAGATTTCGTATTTTACATTTCATGGAAAACATTTTTCCTTTTTAGGGGAGTTTTTAATGCGAATGCATTGTGTACAATTAGCTCAGAAGCCGGTGTCCGCTTCTCTAAGCCACGAAAAGCGAAGAATGTAAGAACGCCTGTGTACGGTGTCGCAATACATGTAAGCGAACTCATGTAGACAATAATGACCAAACGTAACGTACTGCGACCTATGAAAGTCACGACTAGTAGTTCATAGTAATGACTCACCCATTCTGCAACGTATCATGATCCAGCACTTTACAAGTAACGCATTTTAAGGTGCATAGAGCTCACACAAAATGTGCGTAGTTGCGACGCGTAATAGTCGTTACTCATAGTCATTCTCCAAAGTATCATGACTCCTCACTTTACAAGTAATGTAATTTAAGGTGTAAAGAGTTTGTGCAAACATTTTACATAGACATGCCTTGTAGCCATTCTTACCATAGCATGAATCAGCGCGTTAATGCTTTCGCATATGCGCATGTAAGCAGTTAAGGGTCTCTTCGAAATTTTTTGTCAAGGAACTCTACTTTTATTTAAGTTATCCTCTTGAGTCTAACTGCACACAAGTGAAAGCCTCTATTCTCCGAGTACTCCCCTTTTCTTTACGGAAAACACTAATGGCACTGGTAACAGTTCGCTTCATTGCAGAAGTCGCAGTCCGTAGTTTCTGTTTCTTGATTTTTAAACAAATTCAATTTCTTTCCACTCATTCTGGAGGTATTGTATAGTATTTTTTGGTACAATAAATAACTATTTTTCAGGAGAGTGCCTTTACAACGGAGCACCGCTTCTTGGTTCTGCACCAACTAGTACACCATGCCAAAAATTGACCTGCAACGCCAAAAAACACTTTGTGAGAGAACAAAAGTAAGCCTGCTGCGTCGGTGCCAGGAAGAAACTAAAGATTTTTAAATTTCTTGTGTTCTGTGTCAAACGCAAGTAGGTGAAATTAGTGTCATTTGGATGTTTATTTCTGAATTACATTTAGAGTCTCTCTTTTTAGTACCATTTAAGGATGATGCATCAGCCAAGGGGGTTGGCCAGCCTCGAAGCCACCTCTCTACAGAAGCAATACATGTTGAACACAGTAACATTACGTATTCAAAGCACTGGGCTGAAAATTAGCAAAATGTTCAGTGCATAATTCTTGTCCTCGGACGTCGGCTACCTTCAACAGTGCTCCTGATGCAAGACCGCCGCACAAAATGGAACGTCAATTTTTGGCAGGATTGCCTACTTTAGAATCCTCTCGCCTGTTTTGCGCCCTTTCAATAACATTTTGAAGTTTGTAATGGAGATGAGACGCCTCTAAGTGTTTGTTGGCTCGCTAAGCCTTATGGGATAGGAGCTGCCGGCCGCCAGGCAATTTGACACGGCTGCGAACCGCGCGTTGTCAACCAAGCGAACTGTCAGTGAAATTCGAAAATTAAGCAGAGTGTTTAGAAGGACTTACCTGGTAGCTCGAGGAATAGTGGTGAGCGTGGCCACAAAAGACTTCAAAAGAGCAAAAAATGGCTGTGGTTTAGCTCTGGTTAAACCTGGAGTGGGACGATATCTACAGCTGGCCGAGTGGAACTCGCTCAGTCGAATTGCAAAGTCAGTCTTTCGCCGCTGTGTTTCGCTGGGCGTTCCTTCACCTTCGTCCCTAGACGTGGATTCACTCTCTCCGCCTTTCCCCTCCCCCCCTCACTCGGTTTTGCCGGCGCACCGCGCTGCCGGCAGGTGCTCCGCACCACTTGACCAACCACGTAACCAGCCACCCCGTGACCACAATGGCGGCGCCGACACGCTAAAGGTTCCAAATGCTAGCGTAATGTAGATATCTCTACAAAAATGGCTGGCGGTTTACTATTGCTAAGCACGAAATATTGTGCGAAGCAATGTGGGGCACCAAATTTTGGGGGGCAGGCGAAGTCCATTTTGGGTATGCCTCAGGTCGTTTTCGCACGCAGTTCAACTAAATTTTCCAATTTCCGAGAGTGGGCCACCGAATTTGGTGGGTTTGCCAACCCCTATTTTGGGCGTGGCCAAATTAAGTTTGGCACTAGCTCAAGCCTGTGTTCCACCCGAACACACCCAGAATCACCAGCTGTGAAATTCAGCCAACGTAATTTCAAGGTCAAATTGTCGGGTGATGCACGCTATATATTGGTATGGGTCACGTTAGGGACGTGCCATACTCTTGTGAGGAACCCAGCATTCAGTTCTCATCAATTTCGGCGAAGGTCACTTCAATTTAAATACCAGGTAGTCCATGACATATTCGGACATCGGCCATGTCAGGGTTTGCCACAGTCGCACCCTTAACATTCAGGGCCATTGCCAGGGCCATTGCCGAGAATGCAGCTAGAAGTGCTCTTGCACTAAAAATCTTTGTATCAAATTTTTAACCTTCTCGAGCAGCAGAATTGAACGCATAATCACAGAACGGTATTCTGCAGCACCTTGCAAAAACACTGACGTCACCGACATAACGAGGCGATAGTCACCGGCACAGGTGCCGCGCATCTCTTCATGAACAGCCTCGCATGAAAAGTCCTTGACACGTAATACACTCCAGAATGAGTGCCTTGTCTGAGGAGGTTCATGCCGACGGGTGAGCGGATTAGAGCCCGTGGCTGTAAACGGTAAACACATTGACCTGGAGGCCCTACTACAGAGATGGTGTCTCTGGTAGATAAAATGTGGCAGCGCTACGCCCAAACACATCTTGCTCTTTCATCAGACAATGCTCTCTGCTTTCTCTGCTCAAAAATACACCACATAAAATAGGGAAGTTATGTCTCCAAATATATAAAGTGAAGTAATATGTGCGCAGCAGCCAGTCTTGTAGATGGTGGAAAAATGGACACTTCGGAAAGTCCTGATTTCATTCCTTACTGTGCGTTCTGTGCCAGATATCAGGAATTTTTGTGTGCAAGAAGCAAGTAAGCGTTCAGCCCACGGGTGTGCCATCAATAAGTGCAAACCTCAGAAAAGATAGACAGAGAAACACCTGAAGCGTGCACTTAAAACCTGCTCTTCAGATCATATCAATCCCCTCCACTCTCCCTTATCCTGCCTCACGTGCGACGCAACGTACGGTGTTCCGGTATAAAAGTCACTATTGTAAAGAGTGCCGATTTCGCTCCCGTTAAGAAAGACAAAGCATCACACTTGCTTTAGAGAAAAGGCCACCTGCTGCTATTCTCCTATTATAGACCTATGCCAAGGCAGCAAAATCTTTCAATCATTTCTTGGTCTCGTTAAAAAGATGACTTTTCGGTGCCACGGCCGTACCGGCAGGCGTAACATGCAAAATGAGACAATGTCACATACGCAGCAAATGTGGGCAAAAGCGTTTCTGAACGAGAATCCATTTATTAACGAAATTTCTTCATATAATGTAAGATTTCATTATAACAATCAACATATCTCCAGATCATCTGACGGCAATCTTGAATTTTTTTCTATTAAAGTTTTTGCTATCATCAACAGCGTTCCTCATTGGTTTTCTATGGGAGCCTTAACTGTTCGATGCAACCGACAGAAACAGCTTTAAAGAAAGATTTTTCTACATATCAAAAGAATGTACCATCATCTTCAATATTACCGTAGAACTTTCTTACAATTTTGGAATTTTAAAATTTTTGTCCGAAATTGCTTGACATGTGTTTTCAAAGAGCAATTAATAAAAATAAAATCCCGGTTGGTGTATATATGCAACAGGCCAAGAATTTCCGTCATCGGCTCCAGCATACTTCCCTATATATATCATCTCCGCACAGCTCTTCCTTTGAAGGCCAATCGCAACTAACTTTTCAAGCCACAAGAAGCCATCTTAAGTAGCATCTCAAAAAATAGTCCTCAAAGCGAGATATGGGTATTGCCATAGAAAGAAGCGCGATACAAACTGTTCAGCAAAAATGCGTTTTTCAGGCCGTTTGCAGCCGTTTGCATATGCAAGAAATTACGTTTTAAATGGTTTAGCTGCTGCTCCTAGAAACCACAGTTAGCGAGCACGCGTTGCAAGCCTGTAGAATGAGCGACCCGAAATTGATCCTATGAATTTGTAGCACTGCGAACGCATGCTCGCGATCAGAGACGCTCTGTAGTGCGGAGTCTGTCTCTTTCTGTCATCAACGAGAGAAGAGGCTGCAAGCACAACTTTTTAAAGAGCTCTGTTTTTCAACCAGAAGTGTTGTACAGGGTACGAACTTTTGATTCATTTTTATTAAAGCAGACAAGGTCATCACCAAAGCGTCACGTGAAAGCGGACAGGTTGAGATGTGCTGCACAACATTCGCTGTTTGTCGTACATCGGAAACGCATGCGGTGAGTGCGTTCATTCACAGCAGCTGCACAGCGTTTCTTCATGGTAATCGCGCCTAAAAAGTCGGGACATTTTGCCGCGGTACCAAACATAGTGCTACCAAGCCGCATTTTGTCCTCCACTCTTTAACTTTATGCCGTCTGTAAACCATTCTCTCACAATGAACCCGCCTTGACGAGGGCTTTCGGTTTCCGCGACCTACATCATAGCCAGTAAGTTGCCCAAGTGCGAAAAGCCGCTTGCTCCGCGTGTCGTCTGGTAGCGATCCTTACATACGCTTGTATGAACAGTGCAATAAATTAAACAAGATTGGAATTTTGGCAGGATAATATAGTTTTATGATAACTTCCACGTAAGAGACATTGTAGTGAAAGAGAAATTTCGATTCCGCTGGCCTTTAAATGAACAAACGAGTTCATGTCATGCACGAAGCAATTTCGAGGATGCTCCTCGAACCGACTCCGCAGCTGTTCCAGGGGCACCAAGATGCACTGAGCGCGCTCACGCTTGCGATCACCTAACCGCCATGTGACCGCCGCCAGCTTCCGCTGCTTCAACTCACTGTTCACACGCAACTTCAAAGTCTTGTAAGCGATAATAGGGCGCTTCCTCGGCATTAGTCTTGCATAGCCTCCTGGCAAAGTCGCTTGACCAAATAAGTGACCCTGCATCATGTATCCCGAGCAGCTCATGAACAGCGGATGTGTAATATTCCTCATTAGGGCAACATGCAACAGTTCTATCTTGCCATTAATTACCTGTGCGCTCATCATGGCATCGTGTAGAATGTGGAGATAATTGGAAAAGTGCGCTATAGGGACCACAGGATGACAAGGTTTCGATTTAGCCTTGACTCTAAGGCGAAACGGATGAAATTATTGAAGCGGAAGCATATCAAGAATTTAGCGATAAGAAGGAAAGTGGAGGTATTCATAATCTCGTTTCAAAATAGATATCGGGCTTAAAATAAGGACGACGAGCCATTGTTGAAGTAATAAACGATAATCTCACGGCTCAAATTTCGGAGTGCGATCAAGAAGTAGGCGGTATGATGGCTAGACAAGGTAACGGAAAGCTCACTCCGGAGACCAAAGATCTGGCTAAGAAACACCAAATAATGAAAGCCTGTAATCCCAATGGCAATACAAGGCTAGGTGATTTATCAAAGCTTATCAATAAGCGAAAGCTAACGAACATAAGGAAGTTTATTATGGAGAGAATTGAGCGTGTTCGAAAAAAGAGAGATAGCCTTAGAGTGCCGAAGAGGAAACTTGGCATGGACAAAAATCAGATGTCGTTAAGAGACGAAGAGGGCAATGTCATTAGCAATGTGGATCAAATTGTTAAAGTAGCCGAAGGATTGTAGACAAATCTATACAGTGGTGCACACCAATGGGTGTTCCTGCCATTAACGGAAGAGGAAGTTAAGAAAGGCTTAGGAGCAATGCAAGGAGGTAAAAAGCTGGTGCAGATCAGCAGGAGAGACGTAGCCATGGCAAGGTCGAAGAGAAGGACCTCTCGCATTCACGACATAGGCCTGCAGTAAGAACGTACGGAAAGATCAGTGGGGACGGTGGAGATGCATGGAATGGAGTCCCGTTGCTGTCGGAGTACTGTTCGGGTGAAAACGCTGTCCAGAGCTAAAAACAATGCGAAATGCTTCCGCGCGACGCACATGTATCAGCTAGCTTCCATTAGCAGCTTTATTAATGAGCTTCAGGAGTTTTGGGTAAACTGATTGCTTGGAAGGTGTTACGGGGCTTATGTAACTTTTCAGTTATCCTTTAAGACGCTGCTCCTTATTTCAATCTCAAACGAAGATTTTTCAACCTAAGACTTGCTCATCGAGAAGCCTGTTCTTTAATTTTCAGCGAAAAACATCACTGAATGTTTTTAATGGGCAAGTGCGAAATTGCGCACGAAGCGTAATGATCATTGCAAAATTTAAGGTTGAAGTACCAGGGTTTGTGAGAGATGCACCTTAGTGACCATGGAATCACATTCTGCTCTAAAAATGAATATATGATTAAATTTTAAGAGATAGTATGATTTCACTGCCGTGCAGATCTATGGGCATAAAAATTACGAAGGGGGCGTTCTACCAAGGGCGCTGCTGTTTTGAGAAATAATATTTACTCAGTTCGTTTGTTCACATAAAAAGGCACCGTATTTACATAAACAGCGCAAAATTCGCCTCATTCTGAGGAATCGCTGCTAGCTGCAGCGCACTCTCTTAAAAAGCTGCCAGTTAAGTCCTCTGCACAGTTTTACACGGAGCGTATCAGAGAGTTGAAGGAGCAAACCGTTTTCCCGGCGTCAGTCTAGTAAAAGGCCATGGGAGCGCGTCAGCTGTTGCTAGATAAGTACCCCTCGAGCAAGTGCACACCGTGACAAAAACTCTTCATGAAAGGAACCGTTTTACGGGATTACTACTTAATAATAGATAAGCTGCCTAGAATTGCAAAAAGCTTATTTCGCCGCCTATAACATATGCATAATATTTTCAAGTGTAACAGAAGGTCTCCCGCTGCAGGACGAACATTTTACGTGCAGCACAAAGGCAGGTTTCCAATGGCGGCGCACATATTTCTTTGTTCACATGAGTGTCCTTTCTTGAAATGAGAAATCGCTGTTGACTGTCGTGATTCGCCAAATTATCTCTTCACGTTTGCTCTTGTGTCACACTCAACTTTACGTGCTGCATTTGCACCACCAACGACCAAGGTGATCCCTGATATTAGTCTTGGTCTTCATGTCTGGGCCAGATAGCGTCGCGAGCTGGAACCGTCAGTCAGCGTCATCGCCTCACGTTGCTGGAGATTGAGTGCATCGACGACAGATTTCAGTCCGCAGCTGCTAGAGAGAGCAAACGGTCGACGAGGTTCCTCCTTTTCTCCTGTCTGATGTGCCGTAATATTGCAACGCCAAACAAAACGAAGCATATCGCAGGTGAACGACAATTCACTGGTACTCAGTTGACAGTCTATCTTTTTGTGGAGGGTGTGGGAGCAGTTAGCGGAAAAATAGACAAAAGGCGAGCAGATAAACCCCAACTTCTCAGGTGTCCACGAACAAGCCACCCTATACATGAAGATGCTTGTCCTCCAGCCGAAGGAGGAACAGTGGGACGTTTTTTCTTCCTTTTATAATACTGAAGCCTATGGGTGCTCTGAAGTACGGGTAATGAGATTTGCCAGTCAAATTAGGTATCAAAAATGATAGTAAAAGAACAATGCGAACCAATTATTTGCATCTCTATTGACTTCATTTCCGCAGAGCGGAGCAAATAGGTAGTTATATAATGGGAGTTGAAAATTGAGTTGTTGAGTGTAGACACGAGGTTGGGAATGTATACAAGTTTCCCGGCTAATATTGGCAAGAGATTAAAATATACCAAGGGAAGATACCCTGAGGCAACTTCAATCACGTTGTCGACCAGTGTGTGTAGTTATTCAGAATATTTTTGTAATTGGTTGAATTGAATAAATAAATAGAAAAACTGAACTTTTTATATAGTTTGTGGAGAAAATTGTCGTCTTGAAGTATAGCGCGTCCGAAAGAGCGCCTCATTCCTCAGTTTTTATTTTCAGTGGTAGTAGAGATGACTATTTTTCCGCGTTGAGAAAAAGCCAGAAATGCAAAAAGAAATCCTACGTGACCATGCCCATGCGCACCGCGACAGCAGCTCGCTTAAGCTGGGAATTGCGTTGCCGCTTTGGAAGGGAAAAAGACGAAAATTGGTTTTTGAGGAATGGCAATGACGCAGTAACTATCTCCTATATCTCGGTGGACGCTCGAACCGCGCTGCAAGGGAAGGGATAAAAGGGAGTGAAAGAAGAAAGAGGTGCCGTCGAGGAGGGCTCCGAAATATTTTCGACCACCTGGGGGTTTTTAACGTGCACTGATATAGCGTAGCACATGGACGCCTTTTGCGTTTCGCCTCCATCGAAACGTGGCCGCAGCGGTCGGGTTCGAACCCGAGTACTCCGGCTGAGTATACGATCGCCGTAACCACTAAGCCGCCGCGGCGGGTGCCGAAAATGTGCTGGTTCGAAAACAATTCAGTGGGCGCTGGCGGCAATATTCAAAGTAACACCTTTTGTTTGGGCGCGTTCAGTGCTGGCAACCGCGGGAGAACCAGTTGCGCAAGCTGTACGCGAGGCCAACAAAGCAGCATTACTCCTCTTTGGTCAGGGCTTTAGTTTGTGCGGCAGGGAAAAATCCATTTACCAGACTTAATTTTGTTTGACTCGATATTGTTTGACCGGGGGAGGAGGGGGAAGGGGGTTGCTTAGTTTTGTGTATATTTACATTTCGTGTCGTGTTCCTGAATATTTCTGTTTTGGTTTTTGTTCATAGGTTTCCTGCTGGTGTACCTATTGTTTAGCTTGTGTTAAATGCATGTTTGTGTAACTGCCGCGCTGGGCATGTCTTTCAATCTACCTGTGCTTTCTTCATTGAGATTCGTTACAAGTGACAAGCCTACAAGTATACATTTGCGTGCTTTTGTCTCGGGTCTCGCGAATTTCAGAATGGCAGAAAAAATGCACTTTGCGAAAATTTTGGCAACAGCTCTTAAGCTACTTCTCTTTAAGAAAGAGGCGACGTTACTCTATGAACCAGAAATGAACGAGGAGAGGCACGTGAAGGTGCTTGTGAAGCTGACGCGATGAAAGTTGCACGTGCAAAAGAAGACGAGGAGGGCGATATGCGAAGAACATCGCGAGCGAAGGAAGAGATGCGAAGAAAGGAAGCAGAGCAACATGATTTTAGAAGGATCAAACGAGAGAGGCAATTTTAATGTAAAATTCTGGGGTGCATTTCAGACAACGTGCGGTAATGCCAAAGCATTTGTGCTTGCATTATGACTGTTTGGTTGCCTGTTGCTTCTTCTTCTAGTGCTTCTTTTGGTGCTGTCCTGTTGTTGCTAAAGTTTGCGCATAGGGCTTCGCCCCAACTCTGGTTCAACTGCGTTATGCATCACACGGCCCGTTGTTGTTGCGTGACTCTCATACAAAGTACCCACGCATGCCACTACGTTGCTACATCTGCTGGTCCAGCGTTGTACATTACGAGGTGGGTTTTCAGTGTGTTCCGCTTGATGGCGCTACGCCACGCCATGGAAGAAGTAAATTTACCCGCAACGTAATTTTGGAGCCGGTTAATTGCGGCGTCTGTAAATTATATGCTTACAAATACTCATGTGGCCCTGAGTACAAATCTCGAAGATACGTTTCTGAGACAACCCTGTATTCACTACTCGCGCCTTTATTCAGCATCAAACTTCTAACAGTCGTGGGGCAATGGAATCGTTCCGTCTGGCACGCCGCAGGCTTGAGTTTGATTCACTCCTAGACACTAATTATCCTCTCTTATTCCTTCCTTGACAGTTCGTGCCTTGTTAGGTTACAGATTGGATTATGGTTTGGTGCGTTGTATGTCTCCATTGACAGTTCGTGCCTTGTTGGATTATGAATTAGATAATAGATTCGATTGTGTTTTGTTTTATGGATTAGACTATTAATTGCCTTGTTGGATGGTTATAGATTAGATTGTGGATCGTCTATGGATTGATGAAACCATGACACATCCTGTCCACGCCACTCATGAGGTAAGAGATGCTTTTCCAAAGATATTGCCAATTCGAACGCAAAGACGCCACTTGCGAGGTATTAGACGCGTAACGCTTTTCGCAAGCTATAGAAACGCAGCGTAATGTTTTGGCCCCACTACAACCCGCAGGAACAAGCGTGCACGATGTATTTACGCACTGAACGCGGCGAGGTGACAGGTGTTACTTTCAACCCTTCCGCCAGCCCCTGCTTCTTTGTTTCCATCGAGTCACATTCACGGCACCGTCGAAGCGGCCACTTCAACGAATTCTGTGTTGGAGTGTGCTGCTGTCGCCGCCCGAAATCGCACCGTTATATAAAATATTTTCCCTTTTTTGTGCTTTCTTCATCCTCAGCCAACATCGTCTGTGGCAAACTCGGCTATAGCACACTTCAAAATAAAACCTGATGAGTGAGATGTCTTTTGGCACGCTCAGAAATTCCCCACCAAAATTTTTGCCAAAAAAGCCATAAGTGATAAGTAAGTTTTTCGAATATGTTGATGTTTTGATTAAACAGAATACAAAAATACTGACAGTAACGGCACGCAATGGTTAACCAGATGATCGAAGTCGCCTATATCTGTCTTACCTTGATATATTTTTAATCTTTCGCAAATTTTGGTTGAAACAATTGGCAGATAACAAGGCTTCGGAAATTTAGCTCTCTTCGGTTGAACTGTTATGCAGTTAATTTGTTTTTTACCGCACTGGCCTGCTATTACCATGACTATACCAAACGTAATCTCTTGGAAGTTGCTGATTTATTTTACCTAATTTGTCTCATCTTCATTCTGAAACAATTAACGCCACGTGTCCTGAATATTTAGGAATGCTCTAAGTAAAAGAGAAAATCATTCTCCTGGAGTGAGAAGAAAAGGAGTTAAAGATCTGAAGTGTACGGTTCACCTCTGCTCATAATCAAATATTGGTTATATTATTGATAAAACATCACTACTTGTGGTATATCTAGTAAAAAGCTTATAATAACCTCTAAACTAATACAATTTCATTTTATTTAAGCGGAATACGGGATTAACACGTGCGTTTCTGTATTCGAACATATAACGACTCATGTACCATATAACGACTCATGTACCATGAAGTGCGCTATGCGGTGGAGAATCAGGTCGGTACCATGGGGCGATCCTTTGGGAAACATGTTCATTCTACATCTGGTTTCCGCAGATCACCCTGCTGGGTCTCATTTCGGACAGATGAGGCTGCCGCGGCCGGATTCTAACACAGGTAATCCGGCCCAGAAGCCGAGCGCAATAACCACTGGGCCAAGACGGGCGCGCTTAGCAAGTCAGCACGCGGCAGCTGGCGTTAACTCAGCGCGACTCCTGTCTACTACCCCCGCCGTGCCCCACTCGTCCTCTTTCAACATAACGCTTCCGCCTTCTGCCTATCTTGTGTCTACCTTCAGCTGCTGCCCCGTCCTGCGATTTTTCATTTTCGCCTTTCCTTCGTTATCGGCCTACTTTCTTCCTTCGCTATGCTTTTCGGTTTGCTATAGCTCTTCCGGATACGTCGGCGCGTCAACGACGACGATGCGCAAGCCAGGAAAGGGCGCCTAAGATCTGCGGTCTTTGTAACTTATTAAGCGGTTTCTGACGGGCTGATCATACGAGCTCCGTTTCGGAAGGCTATACACGATGCAGCTCTCGAAGAGCTCGAACTACGATGGAGAATCTAGACAACGGCCTAGACGTGCTTCCCAACGCCATTTAAGACTCCGACTTCTGAAATCGCTTACATGAATCCCCCGGTGAGGAATACATATCGGAGAATGAAATGAAACCAAGAGAACTGAAACCGAGTCGTTGTCTGTATAGTTGGCAAAACCACTTCAGCAGCACCCGATGTTTTGATACGCTTCTTTGGTCTGCCGTAACCGCTCGGTAAAACGCAAACGTTTAATCTCTGGTTTACACAATTGCCGTACCCGGCGATTGTGCAAACGAAATGGAAGGTCCTCACTGAGCATGGAGCGTAACAGTTCTCTCCGTGCGTATATTAGGGGCAATGTGCGGATTTCTCTAATTTTAGTTTCTTATTTTCGCAAGAGGCAGAGAGTGTAACCGAAAGCCTTTTGTGCCGTCGCGAGCTTTCGACACCATATGGGGCCGGGGGACCTTGCGGGTACAGTGGACTTGACACCTTCGAAATAAAGCTCTCAGGGCAGGACCCCAGAAGACAGAACAGTTTAAACGTATTATTATTCTACTTAGTACTGGAGATTTAAAACCCCCAGCGTTCAAAGCACCATACCTATATGGTGAAGTTTTGCCATGGCAGGGCGAACAGATCACGGAGCTACACCAAGAAGAAGCAACTGTGGCAGCACCAAAGACGGACGACAGGTACTCTAGCCCGAGTGTTCAAGCTGTCACATC
>JARKHS020001034.1:0-68934 GCA_030143305.2 Amblyomma americanum
AAACACAAACTAAAAGACCATATCTAAAAATCCCTCGAGCGTTCTAGCCTTTCGGAACTTTGTGCAGTAGACATTAGCTCTCGAAAACGCCCGGTGAGCGTATGCAAATGGCGGTCGTATATAGCGCTATACACGAAGCCATTTGCGCCAGCTGCCTGTAGGGGGCTCTCTTGACGTCGAGACATAACCGCCCTTGCGCAGCGCGGTCTGCTGCGGGCGGTCCACGTTATCCATGCAGGAACGACTGCCGACAGCTCGCTGCGATCAGTGCTCGCCACGGGCCGTAAGCTGACATAGGACACTATTTTCCGCACTCAAGGCAGCACCGAAAAACCCCTGCTCCCCGACTATGGAAAAAACAAAAACAAAGGAAGGAAGGAAGCAAACAGTCCTGCGTTCCCCCCTCATAAAAAATGCCGTGCGAAAAAGCAGTGCTTCGTTCAACGAGAATGGACTCTGCGAAAGTCGCAAAGCAATGTGAGCAGAGTTTACGCAAGCACGGCCCGTCGGCAGCACTAAGAGGGGCAGTCGCGGTGCAGCGCAGTGGGTGCTTCGCAAACGCCGGTCCAGGCAGTGTAAAGAGGAGGGGAGCTTAGCCGGGCTAAAAGCGCCGCTGTTCTGTCAAGGGCAGCTGAATGAACACCATCCCACGGGATAGATGATGCTGTGGCGAAGGCCTGGAAACGCTCGTGGGGATCTCTTCTGGCACTTGGTTTTTGCGTTCTGCGGCGCTGTATACTTGGGGGATATCTGGTGTGTAAATTTCTCTATAGGCTTTAATGCTTATCTACTCTTCAAAAATTATGAGTAACCAAAAAGTATAACCTAACAGATAATACCAGCGCTAATCACACACACTGGGGCCCGCCGTGCTTTTGTGGCGTTGATGACGCCAGTGGCGCTTGGCAACGAGTGCACTTGCCGAGGAAAATGGCGCCGCTCCTAAACGAGCGCGTCATGGGATTACAGCAAAACAATGTTGAACAGAAAGACAAAGAAACTCAGGATCATTCACGTGAGCTCAACATTTCTCTTGACAAATTTTATTTCCGCCTCAAAAAAGTATAAAGGATTCAGCAAAGTCAATAAGTCGATCAGATTTGCAACGCAAAGCAGCGTCAGTTCTTTTGTAAAAAGTTATTCTCAGTTACGTACCTTTCATTTCTTCAATATACCGGGTGCTTCAGCGTACATGAATCAGAATTTTTATAAATTGACTTTATGCGGCATATGTAGGCGGCTTCTGCGGCACAATAGTACCTGCTTTGGCCCACATTAAAAAAACAGGTGAATGTAAAATGTAACCGCTTAATTAAATTCATATCAATAACCTCTTAACAATCGAAGTTAGGCGACCGGTTGCAATTATAGTTTTGTACCTGGCCGTTTGTATAGCCACAGTAGTTTTTAGAACTTCGAAAACACGATAACCCTTGACGCTGTGGCGCATTAAGTTTTGCTAACATCGTGCCAAAATACATGCGCTCTGGCAAAACATGCAGGCAAAACGACCGTTCCAGTGCACGTAACTAGTCGAAATATCCCAATTTTGCGGAGACATAGCGCCGAGGGCAATCGCGTTTTTGAAATTCTAAAACTGGTACGGCTATTATTAGCGACCGGCTACAAATCTCAAATTGCAACCAGTAGCCTATCTGCTATAGTTAAAAGTTAACTATCATAAATTACTTAAGGCGCTAAGTAGTTTACATTATTTACCTGTCTTCTGATGTCCGCCACGACAGGTATTATTGTTCCGCCGAAGCTGTCTTCATACTTGAAAAAGCCTTCTTTATATTTCGCACATATAGTTAGCTCAAAACTTTGTGTAAAGCGTCTTGATGGTGGCAATTGTAACATCGATCAAAAACCACGATTAGTCAAATGAGTGCACGAGGAGGAATCAGGAGGTAAGATTTTTTTATTTTTCAAAAATAATTATAACGCTATACAAACATTGAAAAAAAATTGATATCATTACTGGTGACAAAGTCAGCCTACAGGATTATGTGGGAGAACGTGCTACCCAACTCACTGTGCTAACAAATATTACCTAATGAATTCCCTAGCGAATATGGAGAAGCATCCCGCTTGCAATATCAGGAGTGTTAAATTCACACGTAGTAAAGGAACCTCTACTAGCTGCAGCACGCTACCAGAAAAAGCTACCAACTCGCAAAGCACACAGTTTTGTGCATGGCGCGTCAAGGAAAAATTGATTCTCACCCTACAAATCGTGAGATAGTAACGAATCCAACTTGTTTCAAGCGCTAGAAGCTCACTGCGAAACACCAAATTACTTCATGAAGTACTCTTTGGATAGCCAGTTGGTTCATGGTCAATGTTAACGCAGCGTGTTAACCTTGGTCATGAACCGGACCATTTTTTGAAAGCAAAAAATACGAACCTATCCTTGAAAGACCGCAGTTTATCCGCAAATGTATAAGGCGCGAATGAAGGGAGAAATATCATCCGGGACTCTAAAGAAAGCTGGACGCACGTGTACTGTAGTACACCGTCCGTACGACTCGGTGGCAAGGAACTGGCTTTTTTTAGAAGCACGCGCGTAGATGTAGGATACCTGCACCCCGTTCTCCTTCCTTTGGCCCGTTTTCTTTGCGCTGTTTGTTATTTTGTGCCGCCACGCCTTGCAAGATGGTGCCGCAGTTGTATACAAAAAGGATGGTGTGTTGGTGCAACAAATCGTGCGGTAGTCGGCGCCCGTCACGCCCAGTCAGTGCCCCTTTCTTCTCCCGCGTCTATTCGCGTCTCGTTTCCTAATGAAAGCGACTCTGCTGTTCACACGTCGTTGGGCAATGTTGTTGCGCAATTTTCTGTCCCGTCTTCGCAAGCGTCTCAATTCCGGCAAAGTGGTCGGGCCCACTGACTGTGCCAAGTATAATTTACGCACGCACGGTAATTGAAAAAAAAAACTATAGCGAGGGAGAGAGAGAGGGGGTGCTACGCACTGATAATAGGCAGGCGTTGCTTTGCCACAGGATGCTGTCGCAGTCTTCCTGGAATGAAATCTTAGCCCTGCAGTCAGTAAGAGCTAGCAGACTCCTCCCTCTCTCATTTCATAACCTTTATGTACTGAGGCAATAAACATCGCTTGGAAAAAAAAAAAGACTCCTTCCGCCAAAGTAAACGTACCACACTGCGAGCCGTATTTGGAGTTTGTGATTTTTTTCTTCTTCTTCGCACGCCTTTGGAATGCCGTCGCGGGAAGTAAGCATCTGTGCTTGCGCTATAACTGACCGCGGACGGGGGTCCTGCAAAGCGCTCGCAATTGGCCGAATAATCTAACGGCGAAAAAAGGCTGGTGCACTTATCGACCGCTCGCCGAGAGCCCTTGCGCGCGATCGGATCTTGAGAGGAAACTGATTAAGCCCGGAGTCGAATTAACGACAGTCTGCTGCTTAAGATATTCGCCAGAGTAGACAGAGCGGCAGGCTCACTTGGGAATGGACCACCGAGGAGTCCTGGAAGAGAAAACACCCGAAAACACATACAGACTGCGGCTGAAAACCTGCCTACCAAACGAAGGAGCAGTGCGTGTGCAGATTAACGAAAAATGAAAGTCTCTATGAAACACGAACAATGCTTAGTGAAAGAACATTACTTGCTGTGTAAAATGTTCCCAATAGAAATAAGCCTGCCTAACTGACACCTCTAACACTGGCACGAAGTAATTACTAGCGCAAACTGACACGAACAAGGGACAACATGTTCAGAGAAGTGCCCTGTCGTTTTCAAGATTCCTTCGTCCGTGTCTCTTACACTCTGAACGCAAATAAACCTATATTGGAGTAAAAAGAGAGTAAGCACTCCCTTTATTATAAAACAGAGTGCGCTAGAGGACAGCTCACTCCCTTTCTACTCCCTTCTGTTTAGAGTAATAGAAGCTCGTAATCAGGTGCCACTAAGCTAAATGTCGCTATGCACGAAGTCGGCTCCGTTCAAACTTCAACCTCAAAACGGCCAGATGGAGCGGACGTCCAAACACGCGCAGTGCGGAGCCACCGAGTCCCCCTCACATGTTGACAATGGCTGCGTCGCACCGACGCTCGCAAAGTCGGTTCCCCGTAACGAATGGACGACAGGCGCACACTCGTTCGAAGCTTCTCCGCGCAGCGGGTCTGTTTAGAGTACACTTTTCCACGCCCAGTGTAAACTTCCAGCGCTTGGTAACCGGCGGTGCAATCTCAAAAGACCGTCCACGTGTGCGGGAAGGGGGGGGGGGGGGGGGGGGGCTATTTCCGTTCCGCGACTAACCACGCAGAGCCGCCGTATCGACTATCCGCCCGACTCCCTTTGTTGCTATACATGCCCCATTTCCGCGCCGGGTAATTGGAGATGCTTTTCTTGATCGACGCGTCGAATATCCCAACGTCAAGTTGACTTCACTGTGGCGTATAATATAAACAGGGGCTGAGAGGAAGAGAGAGGGGTAGCGGTTCGCCACTGTTAGGCTACAAATTTTGCACGTAAATTCCATGAAAAGTTATTTATTAACGAAAAAAGTCCAGGAAATGCATTGCGCAACAGGACCCCACCCCCCAATCCAATCCAATCTGCACCTGCTTAAACCCTCTCCTTAGTGTCGAGCACGCTTTCATTTCGATCCATTCGCAAACGAATACGAAAACTGAATAAATGAAGAGAGACTGCTTTACAAAGTTGCACTGTGCGTTTCTTTCTTTCCCTCTGCTCCCAAAACACAGGAAACATTGCGCATTGAACAACATTATTGGGTGCAGTCATTTTCAGCCGACGTATCGCGCATCATTGGGAATTATCAGTATTCGCGCACCCCTAACTTTTAAGAACCAATGTGGATGCCCCACCACAGGGTAACTGTCTGTACCTGCGTATATCTCTTAAGGTGTTTCAAAACAGCTCGAGAATACGCAGCAGCATAATAAAGATAAAAATACTAAACAGAAAACAGAAAACAGTGAAACAAAAGGCTTCTTTGAACCCTTCAGGCTTTACTGAAAACAAATTGCACCCTGAGCACTTCAAATCACAGCTGGAATGACGGACGCCAATACATCATGTACCTGCGCTGGACATGAGCTGCAGTGAAAAATGCACGCCGGTGCTGCGCGAACTGTTGTAGCGGTGCGCACAGACACCCTGATAAATTAAGCAGTGCTCTGTAAGGGTTCCGATCGGTAGTGGCAAGCAGCTTATCGCTACCTCACTGCGGTTTCGTTAGAAGTCGCACACTGGCAATCAATACCAGGACTGCACCTGGTATTGATTGCCAATGGCTCATCGGCAACGAAGGACAATTTCCAGATAAAATGGCGTC
This sequence comes from Amblyomma americanum, assembly GCA_030143305.2. NCBI lineage: Eukaryota > Metazoa > Arthropoda > Arachnida > Ixodida > Ixodidae > Amblyomma > Amblyomma americanum. The sequence goes on from JARKHS020001034.1 coordinate 5,318, forward strand.
TCAGAACCCACGTGACCTGGCAAATAAAAATTAAATTTCTTCGGCAAGTGCGGCAATTGAAGCCAGCACTTTCAGACTGCGAGGCCATCACGCAACACATGGGCCACAAAATAGTTTTTTTGTAACATGGTACTTATCACCTTGACAAGGTACTTTGCTACTTGACGAACGAAGGCGAACCTAGTATACGCGTTTCCTTACGACTGTATGTCAATGAGTAGGCGTGTCGTTAGAAAGGAAGGCAAGAATTTAAATATAATAAATTTAAAATGAAAGTACAAAGAAAAGTAAAAAAAAAACAATTCCCGCATTCGAAGCGCGTAAAAGACCTACAGTGCCCTCAGTAATTTTTACCCTTATATTCCCTAAATAGAACACACAAACACAGACACATGCGTGAGCAAAATCAATATCTTTAAACCTGTTGCCCTTCTGTTGATGCGGTTATAAATCAGTTGGACCCCAAAGAAGAAAACGAACAGCAAATATCGAATTTCATGAATAAAGGCCAATCCTCCCCTGAGGGTATGTGCAACTCCAACCGAGGACAACCACAACAACAGTAAAGACGAAAATTAAAAATACATTCGCTTTCCAGCTTGGCAACACTTACACTCTCTGTACCACATTGGCGCGTAAAGCTGGTTCATGACATTATTAATCCGGCGCGGTGGCTTGCGCCGTTCAGACCTATGTCGCGGTATCAGATCTCGGTCGCAGCGGCCGCATCTTGACAGAGGCGAAACACGAAAAGATCCCCGCGGTGTGCGGCGTCAGTGAATGATAAAGAATCGTAACTGCAGGGCAGAAATCAGTCTGGCGTCCTCTACAACGTCGACCACCCATTTGCAGGCTGGGGACGTTCAACACAACGCACCAAATATACTGACACTTGTAACGAACGTACACACTGCTCACAAGCAACTGCGCACTAAAGCGCCCGCGCAATGCTCCACGCACAAGCCAGGGCGCAACAGTGTAGTACACCGGGCATACGCAATGCCCAGGGAATTATACGCGCATGAAGCGCGTGTTTACCGACGCTGATTGGAAGATAATCGTAAGAGCTGGCAGAGGACGCAACAGGGTTGCACACAATAGGGGACACTTAGCTCTCCGTAAACAGCCCTGAGCGCATCGCGAAGTGGCGAGCCCAAAGAAGGTCGCATCTGTTGACTCGGCCTAGGAGAATAAGGTTTTCCACACATGAGCGACTGCTGCCATTCAATTTGTGACGGCGCCTAAAATACGCCTAACAAAGTATAAGTTGCTGTTTAACGTCATATATATATATATATATATATATATATATATATATATATATAATATATATATATATATATATATATATATATATATATATATATATATATATATATATATATCTGACGCGAGACCACTACAGTCCTGAAGAAGACCGCACCGCGGTCGAAACGTTGATAAATAAATGTCTTTGTAGAAGTGCCCAGTTCTCTTATATATATATATATATATATATATATATATATATATATATATATATATATAAACACAGTGGCCGGCAGCATGGCGCAGTCACCGGCCTATAGAGAGCCTCCTTCTTACGCTGTGTAGATGACGTCTTGCTGCGTATTCGCGGTGCTGGCAGATTATGTGACTGTATGACACAGTATGACATTCGAACAAACCAGCCGACGGCGCCAGCGTTAGAGAGACCATAAAAAAGGCAGCAATGGTCGTCACATAAAGAACTTCAGAACGACGACGACGTAGCGGGCTATGTGGTTGTCAAATGAGTATATTTTGCGTGTTTTTTCTAATAAACTTTCAGTTGTTAGTCAGCGCCGGTCCTATCGTCTTCTTCTTTGTCCCTCGTCTACGCGCTGTTATTCCCAGCAGTATGTACCAACTCGCTCAACTCTCCGTTTTATTGAAGTTTATTTCTTGTACATTGAGCCCTGTTACATGTGTTAATTCCGCTCCACTTGACAACCCGGCCGCTTTGGCTTCACTAATCGCTCTGTGTGCTTTCAAGGCACGGCTAGCCTCATGGCATGCAAGACGTGCGCTGTGCCCAGTTGAGATTCAGGTGTTGTGCGGCGGGATGCTTCCTTCAAAAGGCCACAGCCGCAGGATGTGCCGGATAATATCTTCGGAGTGGTGGCGACAGCATCGCTTTTACAAGGACTGCCTTTGGGTAGCATGCGGCCAGGATGTGCTTCACGCCCGACGTTTCCGTGAGTGGTGTGAAGTGGCAAACAGGCACACGGATTTCCTTTGGTACTCGTCCCGCCCTTGGTTGCCTAGGAAGAAGAAGCCCACAAATCCTGAAGGGAAGCTACTGGTGTTGGGTGAGCAGCGAGTGCCAGAGAGGTTCCAGGGAGTGCTGAAGTTCGGGCCGAAGTTTTACATCCAGCCGACGCTTGACAAAGAGGAAAAATTGGCTCTTGGAAGGTCCATCTCGCGTCATGTCCGTCAAGAGGAGCGGCCTAGGTGCGTCATTGAATGTGTTGATGCCTTGAAAAGTACTCAGGATGGGCGGGTAAAAAGTTGTAACTTCGCGCCCTTGGTTAATTTCCTGCTATCTGAAAAGTTGAGGCTGACCGTCTCTGATAAAGAGGGGCATTTTGTCATTCTCCCGGAGAAACTGTTTACTGAAAAAGCCCGAGTAGCCATCGCAAAAAACTTTAAACCATTGCCTGCCAATGTTAAACAGCAAAAGCGAGAAGCCTTGAGGTTACTGGGCGAAATGAATCTACAATGGCTCCACTCGTCTGTTAAGAATGCTAAAGAAGACTGTCTGGACATATTTTTTTCAGCAAAAACGCATAAGCCAGATGTTCCTTTCCGCTGTATTGTTACAGAGCGTGCAACATGGCAATATGAGGTTTCAAGTTTCTTACAGAAAAACCTTGGTTCACTAACAATTGATGATCCGTTTCTTGTGTCTAATTCCCTGGCTGTTGTCGACTATTTGAAGTGTCATAAACCGGGTTCGTGCAGTATGTTCAGCATAGATGTTTAGGACTTATTTTATTCACTTCCGCACAATAGTCTGCTACGATATGTTCGCAAGTGTATAGAAGATGAGAATGATGAAAGCGATTTCATTTCAAAACGCGGGATCTCTGTGGGCGCCTGTTTGGAGCTTTTATCGTTTTATCTTAAGTCCACCTTTGTTGAATGGGAGGGGAGGTTGTACACTCAAAAACAGGGGGTGTGCATTGGTTCAAAAGTGGCTCCTGTACTAAGTAACATCTTTCTCAGTTATGCAGATAAAGCTGTTAAGAGTAATTTGGGTGCCAGTACAAAACGCATCTTCAGATATGTGGATGATTATCTTGTTTTTGTGGAGCACGACGACTTCAATAGGCAGGTCGATAAGGTGTTAAAGATTTTTGACGCAAGCGGACACGGCCTAACTTTCACCTGTGAAAAACCTCAAGGGAATGAGTTACAATTTTTAGATATAAGATTGGCAACGAAGCCAGATCACGTGAGCTGGTCCTTCCTACAGAGATCAGAAAAGCCTTTGCTCAGTTTTCGTTCGGCGCATTCGAAGGTGGTTAAATGTGGCATTGCAGTTTCTTGCCTAGGTGCTGCCATTGCCAAGTCATGCGTGCATGGTATCAGCACAAGTTTTAATCAGCAGGTTCAGAGGCTAAGAATTGCGGGCTTTCCAGATGATGTCTTAGTACTTGCTTGTAGTAAGATAATTAAAAAGGTCAAAAGGGGAGAATCTCAGGATCATTCACAAAAAGATAAAAAGAAAATTGCTGTTCTTCCGTACATTCATCAAACTTCACACCGTTTGAAGCAAGTGGGCAGCAGGTATGGAGTTGATATTTTATTTTCTGCACCTAACAAGCTCGGCAAATTGTGTGCCATTGTAGATAGAAAGGCCAGGGAAGAGGAAAAGAAACGAAGAAAAACAAAAAGTGGGTGCCAGATAAAGCATGGCCTGAGGTTTGTCCCTTGTGCTGAAGGGGTTGTGTATGAAGTGCCGTTCACGTGCGGGAAGACCTACATAGGTCAAACAGGAAGGTGCTTAAATACCCGCCTACGAGACCACAACACTTCTCTGAAAGGAGCTCCGTCCTCAAATCTGGCTTTACATTATAGGAACTGTCCCCGGAATAACCAGCCTGATTCTTCTGAAAAATCATGTACACCCATCTTTAATAAAACTAGAATCCTGTACAAACACAAAGATAAACTAACAAGAGAAATCAGTGAAGCGTTTCATATTCATAAAAACATTGACTCATGCGTGAGCACCCCCTCTGTAACAGTTCATGACTGTGAACTAATGTATCTGGATTTAAGTGATTGATTTATCACTGTGGCTTTTGGTGTTGCGCACGCGCCCAGTGGTTGTCAAATGAGTATATTTTGCGTGTTTTTTCTAATAAACTTTCAGTTGTTAGTCAGCGCCGGTCCTGTCGTCTTCTTCTTCTTTGTCCCTCGTCTACGCGCTGTTATTCCCAGCAGTATGTACCAACTCGCTCAACTCTCCGTTTTATTGAAAGGTAAGAGACCGGAAGTGGGTAGGGGAACAAGCGCGGATTAAAGACATCCTAGTCGAAATCAAGAGGAAGAAATGCGCTTGAGGCAGGGCATGTAATGCGAAGGCAAGATAACCACCGGTCCTTAGGGGTAACGGAGTGGTTTCCAAGAGAAGGCAAGCATAGCAGGACAGGGGGCGACAGAAGATTAGGTGGGCGGATGAGATTAAGAAGTTTGTGGAATGCGGTGGCCACAGCTGGCAAAGAACAAAATTAATTGGAGAGACATGGGAGAGGTCTTTGCCCTGGAGTGGGCATAGTCAGGCTGATGATGCTGATGACAGAACAGCCGAAATGACTCAGTGCATTGCCTCGCGCAGCTTACAGAACTGTTGCGGTCGCCAGCAGCCGCTGTGGGAAGGCCGCAAAGACCTGGTCTTGAATGAACTGGACGGCTCAAATACAGACGCCCACAATTAGGAAGGCAGACACAGATGTGCCGCCGAAGTCAGCGCCAGTCCCCTGTCGCTTCGTCCACTGAGGCGTAATTTTCCGCCCAAACTAGAGAGTCTGTCCAGAAGAGCTGACAAGCCAGCCGCAGGATCTGCTGTCCACAACAGGACGAAGAGTGAAAGAAGAATTAACTGTGCCTGCATCGCGGGTTTTCAGCGACGCTGATTCGGCCTCGAGAGAATTACACGCGCATCCAGTCTCACGTCTGCAGCCGGAGCCTTGTGTCGGCAGCCCGGGAAGCGCGAACGTGGAGTTCTATGTATAAATTGTATTTTTAATTGTCGAGACCAACGTGTTCGGGATCGGGTCGCGTTTAACTGCCTCAGCAGTTGCAGGCAGTTTCCTCGTCAGCAGCTCGTTGCCGAGGCGAAGTCTTCGGACCTGCGATTCCTGCGACACACTGACGTAAGAGCCAACGAAGACACGAGCAGATTGAGAGAAACGATGTAGAAGGAAAGCCGCGAAGGTCAACTAGAAGTATGCACGGGTTAGCTACCCTGCACTGGGGAAAAAGAAAGAGCGGGGCATATAAAGAGAATAAAAGGAAGCTGAAGGGGTGTCGAGTGAGGAGCGTATAGAGCAGTCACAACCTATCGAGCAGGCGCGACGCCTTCAAGAAACTGAACAGTGCCTGGCAGGACTTATAACCGGCGATCACTACGGCCACCGTCCGGGAATCTTCATCTCCGTCAGCCTGCGACGGTCGAGATGGTTCAGTCTCACGAGCTCGGCAAATGGTCCGACAAACGCAGAGGCCCGATCAAGTTGATCAAATCCGATAGCTCCTCTTGCGCGAGGACACGATCCGGTCGAGACAGCCAAGGTCATACCAGCTCGCCACAGCCACCCGGTTTCCAGGTTCTCCAGCGGCGTTTAATTTCGGCAACGGCTTCGGTCACGTATTCAGGGTTCCCGCCACGATGTTGTAATTCTTCCCCTTCTACCGACCAGACGGGTGGCGAGTACGTCAGCTCCATTGGCCCGCCCCTTCCGATGGCCCTCAGCGCCCGCCAGACTCTAAGCCCGTGTTTGTTTATCCTGCATGCTTCTCGCTTCCTACGCATACAAACACCACGAGGCGGTGCCTCGTCCGGGAGGAAGTCAAGCACATAGAAGAGAGCCTTCGCTTGTTCAGAGACAGTTCATTCGCCCTTCCCATGGTTTTACTTTCGTGCATCGAGGGGCTGCCTTTTCATCAGGATGGATGTGCTTCGTTCGGGTGTGAGCCGTGCGTGACGCATGGCTGTCTCGAGCCGAACGCCGCGTTCCTCGCGTTCGGATTGAGCTGCTCGCCTCCGTACATACGTGCGGATACGAAAATGGGATTTCCATTCCCCCAGCTCCAATCCAATGTGACCTTATTTTTCGAAAAGAGGGATCTTATGGGCAGACCTTGAGAAGGGGAAGACATCTTATTTCAGCAATGCATTTTTTCAACCGTATATACGGTGAAGGCCGTTACGGGACGCCACTGCTTGCGGTCGAGCACCTAAACTCCATTGTAGTAGTTGGTTATAAAGATCCGCAAGCTAAGCCAAGCCAAGCAAAAGAAGAAGAGGAGAATTAAAGACGATCGTGTAAACGAAGTCCAATGTGGCTGCAATATGTATGCATCAGCAAGCCAGGACAAGCCAAGCCAAGGGAGAGACGAGGAAGAGAAAAGACAGAAAAAGAAAAAGAAGCAGCCAAGAAGCGGAAGACAGGAGAAGACAAAGAAGGAGAAGAAGAAAAAGATGGGCAGAAAATGGAGGGACATCGCGGCTACCGCCGCATATTCTGAACCAGCCATAGCCTATAGTTTTAGACAGTCTCGCACGTAGCAGGTTCTCTCGCTTATATCGATGCTATTACGAGACGCCCTGGCCAGTGGGGGATGGGGCGTTTCTAGGTGCAGACGGCTCCACGGCAATGGGTGGGTTTCTTCCGCCCCCAGGAACAAAGCGCCTGTGCAAAAAAGATGGCAGATGTCTGGGCGTCCAATGGGCAAGCGCTGAGACAGCGCCGCCTCCACCACTTGCCACGCACACACGCGCATCACTTACGAGACGAGCTCAACGAGGTAATGAGATTAACATCAGAAGTGCCGACGTGTGTCCTGCACATAAGTTATTTTGTCAGGGATGAAATCAGCTTAACCCTACTAAAAGTTTCCACATGAAGAGTTGCATAATTCCACAATTTTCCGTAAGAAATTTAATTTATCAGTATGGAGCATATGGAGCCGGAATGGGCTATAGGAAGCTCGTATGGAAATATCCGGACTCCATATGACTTCGTGTACATTGTATAGACATCGTATGGAAATCATGGGGAGTGTGTATGGACTCCGTACAAACAAGATATGAGTGCCCATATATTTTTCCATACGTTATGAACTCCACATTCCCATAATTCCATACGCACGGCTAATAAGGCACGTTTGAGCAGGGAGGAGAGGAAGTAAACTTTCCCTCAAGTGCCAAAATTCGCCGTCGCCAAGAGAACTTGTCTCAAAACAATGTGCTTGCTTCAAAATTCGAAACTACAGGCTCCACTATGACAGTACCCAGTAGGCTAAATTAAGAGATGGCATAACTGCACTCTCCGTTCAAAAGGATTCTACTTGAAAACCCCGCAGCCAGCCATTAACCAGTCTTGTTGCGTTCATACTTGACAGCGCAAAAAAACGAGGACAAAAGCGAACGAGGAGACACAACACAAGCGCAGACTATCAACTGAACTTTTATTCACTGAAAGGAAGCTTTATAGGCGTGATAAAACACAAAAAACAACAAAAGGAACCGCCACAACCGATGTACAAAGAAATCAATGACATTTCATTCCTGCGTGATAAGTAACACCACAGCAACAGGAAAACCAAATTCAATCACATCAGGCCAACTCCCCGTACTGTCTACTTGCCCCCAAGAAACTGCGCAGAAAAGGAACTTCCTTATCCTGCAGGCTGACCGACGGTGATGCGGCACACGCTTCACTCTCTTTCTTAATCAAGTAAGCTTCTATCAACTCCCGGCATACCCTATCTTTGTGCCTGAACAAGATACTTGTCCTGCCAAGGCGAGGAAAGCAATCTTTGCAATCCCTGCAGTGCAAAGCGAGGTTGGAGGACACAGCACCTTTTAGAGATCTGCGGTGTTCCGCTAGACGCTCATTGATACATCGACCAGTCTGGCCGATGTAATTCTTACCACAGGAAAGTGGAACGCGATACACAACACATGTGTCGCAATCTGTGAGCCTCTTTCTGTGGGCTATCGTGCAATCATTCACTGCGCGGTTACCACCATGCTCAATCTTTTTGCGCACAGCACTGCACACACCACCGAGTTTGTTCTTCGCGGTGAAAACAACTTTCGCCCCGTACCTCGCCCCCACTTTTCTTAGGCGGTGTGAAATGCCGTGCACGTAGGGGATTCCTACCAATTGTTTTTCCGCAACGTTCTCTTTCGCGATGACCGGGGGCCTGCCTGACCTGGCTAAGATCCTTTCAGTGACCCTACCCAGAGTCTGATCAGGAAAACCGGCTTCCTTTAACCTGCGCGTTTGTCCCAGGAAGCTTGTTCCAACCTTGTGGGAGCAGAATTTTGAGAGAGAAGCTTTTAGGCAAGAAGTAGCAATGCCGGCCTTTACCAATTTTGAATGACCAGAACTGTGATTGAGGAGGGGCTTTTCCGTTCGTGGGTGATACTCCCAGCACACACCACTCGCGTGGCAATCAATCCTCAGGTCTAGGAACTGGATGAAGCCTGACTGTGGCAATTCAAATGTGAACTTCAGACCGTCGCCCCTTTCCTTGAATATCTTGACGACGTCCGGGATAACCCTGGGGGAGATATCCTTTAAGAAAATCAAAAAATCATCCACGTACCGGAAGACTCTCACTGCAAAATCAGCAAGATCCTCCGCTAGTTTTACGTCCATCCTGCTTAGGAAAATGTCGCTCAAGACAGGTGCGACACGGGATCCAATGCAGACGCCGGACCTCTGGACGTACACTTTTTCGCCCCACCCAACGAAGGTTGAGTCGAGGTAAAACGATAGGAGCTCTAGGAAGCTTTCCACTCACCCCAGTCGAAACCTCGTTAAAAAACTGCTAAAGGTGTTTTTTTGTTTTCAGCGCCGAGGTAGAAGCGGGCCTAAGCCCGGAGTGCAGCCGCATCTCTGCAGAACGTACGGATGCGTCCATGCAGGGACCGTGTGAGCTTTCTGCGTGTGGTGGATGCAAGTCACGACTGCTACACGCGTTTAATAAGCGATGAAATCCGCCGCGGCCACAAAGAGAGCAAATCAGGCTTCACACCCGGACTATATACACCGAGAGTTACATACACCGACTATATACACCTAAGATGCCCTGCAATTTTTAAAGATAGGTTTTTTGAGTTAGAAGAACGTTTTTTCGGCGTAGCACCGTAAGCGGTCCAGCGCATCACAATATATATATATAGCTAGCACGTGCTAAGTAATACACTGGTTAACTAATAATGAATAGGCGTGTAGCACATTGCAAGTTATATCCACTAAAATTGCTTGAATTTCTAAAACGCGGTTACCCTCGGCGCTCTGGCCCAACAAATTCTGCCTGCATCGCGCCAAAATACATGATGCGCATTCGAGAAGCTAGCAGGCAAAGTAACCTCTCCAGTGCACGTAACTGATCGAAATCGCAAAAATTTAAGCCACAGCGCCTAGTGTAACTGCGATTCCTAAATTCTAAAAACCCATGCGAAAATTGCTTACGGTGGGCTACAAGCCCCTCAATAAATAAGGGGACTAGGAGTAATAGATAAAAAGTTGACTATTGATTATTAGTTAACCAGCCTATTAGTAAGCACGTCCTAGCTGTATTCTGATGCGCTACACTGCTGGCAAATGATATGCCGAAAAAAGCGCTGTCCTAATTCGAAAACCCTATTTTTAAAAACTTAACAGCGCCTTAGGTGAAGGGTCTAGTAGAAGTATACATCCCCACATATTCCGCACGTTAGCCGGAATGCATTCCTTCACTCATTCATTTAAATAATGCACTAGAGCGACCGCTGAAACGGATGAACAATAAAAAAATTCAACTGACAGGTGTAAGAGACTGTTTCGCCGAGGTAAACAGCAGGGTCGTTGGCGTCGTAGCAAGTTTTAACAAAGTGGCCATTTGAAACAGCGCCGCCCAGACCTGTCCTCTCCTTCGGGGCAGAAGAGACACACACAGAGTGCTTTCGCAACCCCGTTCACACTCGCTCGCAGCGCTTGCTGAACAATAACTACACCGCACACGTTTTCATTATTCCCAGAAATTTAGCGAACGGTCTCTCGTGCTTAAACTCACGTGTTGCACAATGCAAAGTTTCTCGGAAGAGTTTCGCAAGTAGCAGCGTTAGTGATGTCGCCGCCACATTACCTCAAGTACCGCCCTCGGCTCCACGTACGCAATTCCCGTTTCGAGTGTTTCAAAACTGTTTCACTTATTTCAAAAAGCATTCCGCTAAAGGGGAGAAACGCGCTCGGAGAAATTCAGTGCGGTCGGCAGCCCGAATCACCTCGCGGGAGTTGCTCTCTATGCAATGTTACACCAAAAAAAAGATCAAACATTCTCGCTTTTTTCACGTAAGTGACCAAAAGTGAACGGTGTCCGCGTGGCGTCCTCTTCTGCTTGCTTTCCCCTTGGTGCGCGAATTTTTCTGCTCCGCTTCTGCACTCATACCCAGCAATTGTGTGCCAAAAGATATTTGAACGGGAAAGAGTTTATGAAAGCAATTTTTTCATATATTGTAAGATTTCATTATAACAATCAGTATATCAGCAGGTCTCCCGTCAGCAGGCTTGCATTTGTTCGCTGTTAACGTTTTTTGCTGCCATCAAAACGCTCCCCATTGGTTTTCTACGGCAGTCTTAGCTGCTCCATGCGATAGATGGAAACATTTTAAAAGAAAGATGTTGCGATGCATCGGGAGAATTGACTATTACCTTCAATATTTTCATAACACTACTATACAATATTGCAATATTCAAAAATCTTTGTTCAAGAACGCTGGACATGTATAGTCAATTACATAGCTGAATACTTTTGCATGGGGAGCCCTGCGCTCATAGTGACATTTTCTGTATATGTGTTCTCATCCTGTTTGCACGAATAATAAAACATGCATTCCTGAGAAACACTCGCGTGCCGCTGGAAATGAGCGGGCGGCGCAGATGCCGGCTTTAGCCATGCGCGCCGGAATTTTTCAACAACCGCTAGGCAAGAAGATAAATGAATCTCTGCGTGCGCCGTGAATCGGGACGCCTTTTTATAAGCAGGTGACACTCTGAGCCAAAGGAAAATGAAATCCGTATTAGTCTATCGTCCCTCATCGAACGTGATCAATAACGATAGAGCGGTATGATCCTTTAACCTCACTAACGGCAGGGTGGCTGTACCTTTTTTGTCACTCAAATGAAAACAAATGTTTCGGTGTGCTCCATTGTTAACTGCTGCCGGCAGCCTCTCTCCATCTGGGCTTGCAGAAAACAAAACGCGGTACAAACTGAGATCAGCAAAAATCAAGCCACCCAAGGCTTTGTAAGAGACCAAAACTCGTCAAGTGGTGAAAAAAAAAGTAGCAATCGCCCAAAGTTGTGCGTTCTCTGCATCATCACTGTCACCTCCTATTCCTCTGCGGTTCCGTATCGTTCGTTATAGTGAATACCTTTTCATAATACATTATATATACGCGTTATAAATTCAACTTTTACACTTTTCCATTGCTAACCTGATTGGAAAACGCAGGAGCACTGCCGCTGATCATCATCTTTTATTTACCCTTCAGGGCCTCCCTGTTTATTATGTCACTGCTTGTTAACGCGAAACCATTATATGGCTTACCGGCAAAGAAACCCGGCGTTGTCCAGACGAGATGTTTCGAAAACGCCGGTGACGCCATCAGCACAGCTGCCATATCAACCATAAGTCAGCAGGATACAATGCATACACAGACACCCAATGGCTTTGAGGATGAAGGCCTTTAGTTCAAATGTCCTTAGATCAAAGAACTTCAGGGTGAAGGCCTTAGGTCAAAAACATTTAGGATGATGACCTTTAGGGTAAACGCCTCTGGCATAAAGGCCTTAACCCTACAATGTCTGCGTTAAAAGCCTTCAACCTAAAGGCCTTTACCGTGAATTTCTTCAACCTAAATGTGATCAACATAAAGGCCTTTACCGTGAATTTCTTCAACCTAAATGTGATCAACATAAAGGCCTTTACCGTGAATTTCTTCAAGCTAAAGGTGATCAACCTAAAGGCCTTTGTTACAAAAGACTGTGCGGTGATTTGGGCACAGACATGTGCTAATGTATCAAAGGTCTTTGAGGCATTACTACTAGCCACGAACTAGTATTAACTAGTAAAATCTAGTTAACTAGTAGCCCACGACGAGACACAACTACTTTCATAATAACAGCACGTGAGTAGTCTTAACTGCCCTCTATAATTTTTTTTCTAGACTTCGGCGCTTGGCTGACAGATTAACCCGCACATCAGTGCAGGTCAAGCCACATAGCGCCTAGCCAGTGCTACAGTCAGCCTGCATGCAACTGCAAAATACGCGAAAAAGCGCCCACCAAAAGAACGTGCAGCGGCGACCTATAGTGGGCTGGTCATCAGCTTCCAACGTGGAAAGTTCGGGGTTCGATTCGAATTCCCAGTGTCGCCGGATACCCACCAGTTTTCCGGTGGGTATGTAGGAAGCTTTCCTCCGGCCTAGTGCTGGGGTTTCTCCAGCAGAACAAAAAGCGTGTCAGCCATGGCACAGTGGCCAAGCTACCACTGCATCATTAAAAGCCATCGTCATCGTCATCAAGACCACGCAAAGTAGAGCAACGGCGTGAGCGTGGACGCGAACAAACGCAAAGCGGTGTTCTGCACACAAGCGCAGCATCACGCAGAGAACTTACAGCGCGTTGCAACCAAAGGGTGCAGTGGCACTTCATCCTGTCTGCTGCCAGCTGTGAACCGGCAGTGCCCAGCAGCTATGCGCGGACGCAGTGCTCCTAATGTGACTTAACACGCACAAATACGCCTATATGGGAGTAAAAGGGGAGTAAGTTGTCTTCTAGTGCACTCTCTCTTATAAAAGGGAGACGCTAGAGAAGAGCTTACTCGCTTTTTACACCTTTCTGTCTAGAGGGATTGCTGGCCCAAGCTTGCTTGGGTGCCAATGTTCATGCGGGACGGAGAGCCAGCACCCTCGAAACTGCGTCACCTAGCTGCGTTGGAGTCATCTGGCTATGCCTTTGCCAAGCCGGCTGGGCAGGCGGCGGCGTATGCTCATTGCCGGCAACAGCACCAAACTATCCGTAATTTATCATTATTATCTTCTGCCTTGAATGCGCATCGTTTCCAGTTTCCTACAGACCTGCTCGCATCTGCTGCACGGCTGATGCACTGCGGCCCTGATTAAAGCTACAACACTTACGGAAAGACAAACAAGCGGAGTAGTTTCTGTGCCACACTGTTCGGCGAGTTCCCTCCCCTCTCAAAAAAAGAAAGCATCTGCGATTGCACGCCCGGTAAGCAGAACCGCAATTTCGCCGCAATTCCCCACGTGCTCAGGGTGTCGCATTCTACGAAGAGAATCGCAGAAAATCGCGCTGCGCTCAAGGCAACTTTATTTTTGTTTCTTTTTCCTTGCCCATTCTACTCTTGTCTTTTCTGTGCTGAACAGGCTACAGCGCGTGCGCAGAAATGTCCCCCACGATGGACCGAAGCAGGCGCAATGGGACAAGCAGCCCTCGAGCTTTCGTGAGCCGTGTCGTTCAATTGTTGCCTAAAACGAATAGCGTTGTCTCGTGGCCGACGCTATATACAAGCCAAATGGGAAGGTGTCTCAATGGCCGTTAGGGAGGACACGGGCCACCTTTCAGCCGCCTGCCGGAAGCAACCTGGCCCCACGTTGCGTGTCGTGTAACTCGACGCCTGCCTTAAATTAAATGTCATCTGCAAACACAACGACAAGCGCATACGTGATATATTCGGAACGTTTACAATAAATCACGAGCGCGACGCGTGTGCCCGTAGGCAACCTTCCGTGAAGTACAGAATGAAGAGGATGCGTATATTAGCAATTGAAACTGCGGTGAGACAAGCGCTTCTGCTGTTTTTCAAACATGACACGCTTTTAGCTCCAATTCTCGGCCAATTCCGGCAAATATATCGTCCAGAAAACACGCGAGTATGAGGACGGACATGAAGCCGAATTTATCCGATAAATCTCAAGCTTTTACGTCATAACGAAAGCGACTAGAAAAAATGAACCCTGAAAGAGAAGACTGTCCTCAACGGGACTCACCAATCAGGTGGGCAGGTGAGCAGCCTCCCACAAAACCGGCTTCAGACAGAGAAAGGGACGGACGGACGGACGGACGGACGGACGGACGGACGGACAACGGCTAAATGCGGGGAGTAGCGACTATAAGTGGCTGCGGATGCACCACCCCAAGAAATATCCTTCAACGCCATGGAGTTCCAAAGTTCGCTTTGCCACACAGACCCTTGTTACCGAGGTGAAGCAAGGTTACCGGAGGAAGAAAATTAGCGAACGCAGTACAGGGTTGTTCCATTCGGGGAATTTTCCCTTTCTCAGGGAAATTTCTGGAACGAAAGTGGGCGAACAGGGGACGTTCACGGAGTGTCCGGGAATTTTAAGAAGCGGGAAGGTCTCACTTTTTAAAGGATAACGAACTTTTTCAAGAGAGAGTAAGATATTTTAATGATTACATGAGAGGTTTGCCTGATAGTTCACATGGAAGAGGGAGAAAAAGAGGAAAAATAAAATTAAGAAACGATGAAATCTAGTATACACGATACTCGCGCAAACATACACTTAAGATCACTAAAGGGGTCGCGATTGAAACAATGTCACTGCGCTACAACAGAGACGACTAACTACGCAAGGTACAAAGGGCATCCGCAGACTCTCAACTAATTTTATTGGGACAAACAGAGAGAATATATACAGGGAAAAGCCAACAAACCACAAAAAAGCACTTACGTGAGCTGCAAGTAAGTCAATCAAAACCAACATTAAATTTCACGTTGAGTCCAGATATGAAAATTCACTATCTGCAAGTGAGACAGAAGGCTAGCTGATGCAATTATCACGTCTTTTTCTCATAACATAAGCCAGCTTTACTTCTCGTGTTATACAAACCTGATGGCTGAAAAGTATGTTAGTATGTGAAAACAGCAGGTGGCAGCCTTGTTTTTTATTTTTATTTTTTTCCTTCTTCGCAATTTCAGCGGGCACAGCGTGAACACGTGCAATTCAATGTCAGTGTCATTTATTTGCTTGCAGGTCGCGTACCTGCCTTTGCATGTATGGTTCATTGTTTTTTTTCTGTATATACTCCCCCTGTTCGTCCCAATAAAATTAGTTGCGAGTCTGCGCATGTATTTGTACCTTAAATGCTTAATCTTTCGCCTTGCTGTAACGCAGTAAAGTTCATTCAATCGAGCGCCAGTACCAAATCGCCAAAATTGCTGCTTTAATATCATCAAAGGGTATATGCCAAACCCGTGTCCCCAAGATAAACTAGCAGGGCTTCAGGGAGAAAGATAATGCAAGAAGGATTTTTTTGTCTGAGGGAATTTTCGGTTACGACATGGTACATGCGATGGCAGGCGCTGGCCCCGGCGGGGCTTGTGCAACACAGGTTGCTCGTCACAAGCAACCTTTCGCGAACAATCGATAATTTAACTGCCATCTGCCACGGTGGTAAGTTTGCTCACAATCCGATGGGCAGGTTGTGATGACGCAACAAGGTCACGTGACCTAGGTGGCTCACCACGTTGCTTCTCCAGAGATCCTTCGCTCACAACGCCGACGACGATGCCAAATTTTCAGCATGACGTAACGCTACCGCGCAAAAAGGAAACCAAGCCAACCCAACCACCTCCTGCAACACGCACATATACATCATGTACGAAAGAATATTGTAACGGAAAACAGGGAGACAGGTCGCTAACCAGCAGAATACAGCAAGCAGCCAGCCAGCCAGCGCGAGACACTTCAACGTCTTCGAAGACACTTCAGCGCCACCTGAGAACACCAGGTGGCATTACTCCCCCTCCAAAAAAAAAAGAAAAACAAAAGCGGGGTTGCAGTATGGGCAGTGGAAAGAGAAAAAAAAACAGCACAAGCACACAAAAATGTACAAGGGAGGTGGGCGAAGGTGTCCCACGCGAAAACTAGCAGAACACTGAGCGTACTATCCATTACCGCGTGAAGTAGGGTTTCATGCGGACAACGTGCACAACCTCAGAGCGGGGTGGACGACGCTGAGGCTGCACAGTCCCGTCAGGAAGAACTTCGTAGGTCACTTCGGTGACGCGGCGCAAAACTCGGTACGGTCCAAAGTAACGGCACATCAGTTTTTCAGACAAGCCTGGGCGGCGTACCGGGGTCCACACCCAAACTTGGTCTCCCGGATGGTATTCGACGTGCCGATGACGGAGGTTGTAGCGGCGTGCATCCGTGCCCTGCTGCCGCTGAATGTGAAGACGGGCAAGTTGACGTGCTTCCTCGGCGCGCTGAGCGAACTGCTCGGCGTCTGGCGTGAGTGGGTGGTCATCAGTGCTGCATGGAAGCATTGCATCCAGCATCGTCTGAACGTCACGTCCGTAGACCAGACGAAATGGTGTAAATCGGGTCGTCTCCTGGGTGGCCGTGTTGTAAGCGTATGTGACGTACGGGAGAATCTCGTCCCAGGTTTTGTGCTGCGAGTCTATGTACATTGCGATCATGTCGGCGATCGTTCTGTTGAGTCTCTCTGTGAGCCCGTTCGTCTGTGGGTGATAGGCAGTAGTTTTGCGATGGTTCGTGTGACTGAGCTCGAACACGTCGCGCATGAGCTGTGCCGTAAACGCCGTACCTCGATCAGTGATTACGTGGGACGGTGCGCCATGACGCAGCACGATTTGTTGCATAAAAAACTGGGCGATCTCAGATGACGTACCGCGCTGCACCGCTTTAGTTTCCGCATACCTTGTTAAATAGTCGGTCGCGACTATGATCCATTTATGACCGGCCGATGACACAGGGAATGGGCCCAGAAGATCGATGCCGACTTGATCAAAAGGCGTCCGAGGGGGTTCAATAGGTTGGAGCAAGCCCGCTGGCTTGAGAGGAGGCGCCTTACGACGTTGGCAATCGCGGCAGCCTCTGACGTAACGCTGGACGGCGTGAGAAAGTTTGGGCCAATAATACGCCTGGCGCACGCGTGCAAGTGTGCGGGCAAAGCCCAAGTGGCCGGAGGTCGGCTCATCGTGACAAGCAAGAAGGATATCGGCGCGGAGATCTGCCGGAACGACGAGGAGGTGCGCTCGGTCAACAGTGCTGGAGTTTTTCTTAAACAAAATGCCGTTCCGGAGACAGAAGGCCGGCAGGTTTCTAGAAAATTGTCGGGGTACGACAGAAGCTCGGCCCTCCAGATAATCAATGATAGGTCGCAGGTCTGGGTCAGCTCGCTGGCGGGTCATTAGGTCTAAGGCGCTGACAACTCCAATAAAACCACTCTCGTCCTCTATGCTATCATCCGCTAACCCGACGGGCGCGCGAGAGAGTGCGTCAGCGTCTTCGTGCGTCTGGCCAGATTTGTGCACAATGGTGTAATCGAATTCTTGGAGGCGGAGGCTCCATCGGGCTAGGCGCCCCGATGGGTCGCGAAGATTTGCAAGCCAGCACAACGAATGGTGGTCGGTAACTACTTTGAACGGGCGGCCGTAGAGGTACGGACGAAATTTCATGGTTGCCCACATAACCGCAAGGCATTCTTTTTCTGTGGTCGAATAGTTTGTTTCAGCGCGAGAAAGCGTGCGGCTTGCATACGCGATGACCCTTTCCACGCCACCTTGGTGTTGGACGAGTACGGCGCCGAGGCCGACGTTGCTCGCGTCGGTGTGGACTTCGGTTTCAGCCTCTTCATCAAAGTGCGCAAGAACAGGGGATGTTAGCAGTCGTCTGCGCAGCTCGGCAAAAGCCTCCTGCTGCTCGGCAGCCCACACGAACTGTGTATCATTGCGCGTGAGGTGGTACAGGGGTGCGGCAATCTTTGAAAAGTCGGCGATGAAGCGGCGGTAATATGCGCACAGACCCAAAAAACGTTGCACACTTTTCTTTGTTGCAGGAACAGGAAAGTTGGCGACGGCAGCAGTTTTCTCGGGGTCGGGCTTAACGCCATCGGCACTCACGAGGTGACCGAGAAACTTCAACTCTTTGTACCCAAAGTGGCACTTCTCGGGCTTTAGCGTTAAGTCGGCCGATCGGAGGGCATCTAATACTGTCCTCAGGCGTTCAAGGTGTTCGGCAAAGGTTTCGGAAAATACGACGACATCATCGAGATAAACCAAACAAGTTTGCCATTTTAGTCCAGCGAGAACGGTATCCATCATCCGCTGGAAAGTTGCCGGCGCTGAACATAGCCCAAAAGGTAGCACTTTAAATTCGTACAGTCCGTCGGGTGTCACGAACGCCGTTTTTTCGCGGTCCCGCTCGTCGACCTCTATCTGCCAGTACCCACTCTTTAAATCAATGGAGGAGAAGTACTGGGCGCGACGAAGTCTGTCGAGCGAGTCGTCGATACGAGGCAGCGGGTAGACGTCTTTTTTGGTGATGTTGTTCAGTTTCCGATAATCCACGCAGAAGCGGAGTGTCCCATCCTTTTTCTTCACCAGCACGACAGGTGAAGACCAGGGGCTGCTGGAAGGTTGAATGATTCCATCTGAAAGCATCTCCTGCACCTGCGTTTGGATCGCCTCACGCTCCTTCGGTGAGATACGGTACGGCTGCTGATGGATGGGGCGGGCATCGTCGGGCGTAATGATGCGGTGCTTGAGAAGAGCCGTTTGCCGGACTTTCGACGAAGAAGCGAAACAGGAGGAGTATTCAAGTAGGAGGGCACGTAGTTCTCGCTGTTGAGTCACCGAAAGGTCCGGGCTGATGTCAAGGGATGGGCGCACAGGTCTAACAGCTTCGAACGCGAAACATTCAGAAACCTCCGCTAAGGGGTCGGCGAATGCGATGGCAGTAGCACGAAAAAGGTGCCGGGGCTCGTTAGAGAAGTTAGTCACCAGGAGCTCAGAGCAGCCGTCGCGGAGATGGATGAGACCTCGCGCTGAGCAGATGCCGTGGGTGAGCAAAAGGGACAGGTTGCCCTCTGCGACCGCTGTCCCTTCACGTAGTCCGTCGCAGTGAACACTCACAAAAACGCTGGCGCGTGGCGGAATCCAAACGCTCTCGGCGGATATTCTAAGGGCGGCGCGGCGTGGACAGTCCTCGGAGTAAACATCAGCTTTCTCGGTAGAAAATGTGACAGTGCGCTTTCGGAGGTCAATAATAGCTCCATACTCTCGGAGAAAATCAACGCCAAGGATACAGTCACGGGAGCAGTTCGGTAGAACTAGGCAGCTGACAACAAATGTGGAGCTGCGAATTTGGACTCTTGCTGTGCATAGGCCAAGCGGAGTTACGACATGTCCGCCAGCCGTGCGAATCTGCGTGCCGGACCATGGTGTCATTACTTTTTTAAGAAGCGCCGCTAGCTTTCCGCTTAAAATCGAGAAATCAGCGCCAGTGTCCACCAAAGCACTAACCTTATAGCCATCGAGAAGCACGGGTATATCCAACGAGAATCGATCTCCGAGTTCAGGTACTGCAGTCGTTGCCTTTAAATCGCGGTCGGTCGCTGTTCGCGTTGTCGGGGGGTCTTGTTCGTATCGATTGCCAGCGGCCTCGCCCCCTGAGGTCGCTCTCTTTAGTTTTCCCGGCGGGGACTTGGCGACCGTCTCTGCGCCATCCAGGAGGAGCTTTGGGGCTGTGGCGAAGGTCGGCGTGGTGATGGAGACCGAGACTGCCGCTGGGGAATTGTCGCCATGCGCTGCTGGGCTACGTAGTCCTCGATCTCCCGGGGTCGTTGACCTCTTGGTGGACGGGGCATGTCGATAGGGAACCCCTGCAGCCCAAGCTGTCGATACGGGCACTGGCGATACAGATGACCGGGTTCCCCGCAGTGAAAGCAGAGACGCCGCCGATCCGGAGCACGCCACAGGTCCGTCTTCCGCTGGGGTGATCGTCGATTGTCGATGTAGTACGTGTCGGGGTGTGCGGAAAACAGCGAGCCTTGATTGGACGGAGGAAACTGCGCCGAAGAGGGCGCAGGACGTTGCAAGGCTTCAGCGTACGTTGGACGACGGCACTCCGTTGGTAAAGGCGGCGGGTCAACGGACGGGAACGAAGGTCTCAAGGCTTGAACCTCTTCGCGGACCAGGCTAGCGAGAGAGCCGGCCGTCGGCAGGGGAGCACCGAAAAGCGCCTGGAGCTCTTCGCGCACAACGGAGCGGATCAGGTCGCGGAGAAGACCAGGGTTAGCCCCGAAGGCAGGAAGCGGCTCTGTAAGTGAAGCGGCGAGTACCGGCCGGTCGTAGGTGGTAGACCGCCGCAAGAGCATCTTCTCCATCGTGACCGCCTCCGAGAGAAACTCAGCAACAGTCCCAGGTGGACTGCGCACGAGGCCAGCGAAAAGTTGCTCTTTAACGCCGCGCATGAGATGGCGCACCTTTTTATCTTCGGGCATGGCCGGGTCAGCTCGCCGGAAGAGCCGAGTCATATCCTCCACGTACATGCTTACAGTCTCATTCGGCATCTGAATGCGAGACTGCAAAGCCCGTTCAGCCCGTTCTCGACGATCCGTGCTGGTGTAGGTCTCCAGCAGGCGTCGGCGGAACTCGTGCCATGATGTTAGGGCGTCTTCTCGGTTTTCGTACCAGGTACGTGCACCATCCTCGAGACTAAAGAAGACGTTTCGAAGTTTAGCGGCGTCGTCCCACTGGTTGAATGAGGCCACGCGTTCAAACTCGAGAAGCCAGTCCTCTACGTCTTCGAGCTGACTGCCGTGGAATGGTTTGGGCAGTCGCGGATTCTGCAAGGTGTAGTAGGCAGCAGCTGGCATGACAGGTCGATGGGTGGGTGCTCTGGCAGACTCCAAAAGCCCGTGTTCGGGAGGTAGGCCTTGATTTCTCCGGCTAGCACGGTGCACGGGGGTGTCCACTAGCGAAGGACTGGAGCCCAGGGTATCCGGAGGAGTATGAGACATATACAGGGATCTTTACCCAGCGCCTACACCAAAATATGTAACGGAAAACAGGGAGACAGGTCGCTAACCAGCAGAATACAGCAAGCAGCCAGCCAGCCAGCGCGAGACACTTCAACGTCTTCGAAGACACTTCAGCGCCACCTGAGAACACCAGGTGGCAATATGTAGCCGCAGCGGTGGCTGAGTGGTTATGGCGTTCGGCTGCTGGCCCGAAAGACGCGGGTTCGATCCCGGCTGCGGTGGTGGAATTTCGATGGAGGCGAAATTCTAGAGGCGCGTGTACTGTGCGATGTCAGTGCACGTTAAAGGACCCCAGGTGGTCAAAATTTCCGGAGCCCTTCTCTACGGCGTCCCCCATAGCCTGAGTCGCTTTGGGACGTCAAACCCCCATAAACTAAGCCAAAAAATGTGTCGTTGCGGGAAGTAAATCAGATATCATTTGCCTTCGTTAATCATGACGCGATAATAGCCAACTCCGAATAAATATTATACCTGAGCAGTTGTCTGAGTGGTTACTGGCAGCGTGTTATCATGATCAGTTAAGGAAGGGTTAGTACAAAGCATTTCTGACGGTCTCCCGGCATTTTTTTCTTTGCCGCTTCGTTTCCATGTAAGGTAGCCTTCCGCCGCGAGACTGCCAGATTACAGCAAAAGCGAGGGTATGGCGCCGCTGGAGCCGATGACGAAGGGCAAAGGGCGAAAAGAATAAATGCGCCATAGTACGCAACATTGTATTTTCCCGGACACCGCAACCCTGCTCGTTCTCTCCATAAGCGCCCTAACGTGGCATCGCAAGTTGTAACTGCCACCCTCGTTCGCACAACCTCTGTGCTCTACTGAGCCATGAACCGCAGGGCGCGCTGTTGCGTAGTTAAAAAGAGCTAGGCAACATATCGCATAGTTGAAACTTACAAGAAAGTCACAGCGCACATTCACAGCAGATGGACAGAAATAACGGCATCCCGAACTATTTATTCTTCCGAGTGCGACACGACTGTTTACAAGAACGGCATTGCACAAATGCAACTTCAACCGGTCCATACGCCGTCCAGCAGCATTAAACGCGTATCAAGCAAGCGAAGCAAGGAGAGGCATCTAAAAGCGCCTTTCGAGCCTGACAGTATTCTAAACACTGCCCCAAAAGACAACACACGAAGCTCTTTCCTAGCAGAAATTTGGAACTGCGAGAAACAGCGTCAACAAACGTTCCGCAAAAACGGGGCGGCCAGTCACCGAACTGTCAAGTGACAGGTCGTCCATTACCAGAAGACGGCGTGACCATGTTGTCTTTTTCGTAATGAAGGACTCGTCATTTGACAGTTCGGTGACCTGGGTCTCAGGCCATGCAGGTCTCGATGGGAACATTCCGGCCGACGCATTACCTCGAGACTAGCACTACCGAGCGGTGCACACCGACTATGCCATCTACCTCCTCTCAAACCATTTTTCCACCCCCCTAGAAACGCTCTGCCTAGATCGGCGTCTCTATAACCCAACTTTCCCCGGCAGACTCCTACCACCTAAGACAAATCCAAACACTCACTTTCCCCAATCTCCACCACCTAAGCCGCATTCGCCGAAACGAATATGCAGATACGTGACCCTGCTGTGGTGACATTCTAACGTTTACACATATTACATGGAACCCAACCACTTAAAGCCGCAGAGCGCGGCGCTGGAGCAGTGGGAGGTGACGCTGTCCAGCGGCACCCTGGAAGACCAGGAGGCGCTAGTCGTCATCGCCAAAGCGTCGGCGGAAGCGACTGGAGTCCTGGACTGAGGACCCCACCAAAATCCGCTCCGGTCTCCTTTTATGCAATAAACGTTTATTCTCTCCCTCTTTCTATCTCCATTATCAGAAGGGACGTAGGACCAGCGAAACAACCGGCACTGCAAATCTCGGGATGAGGATGGGCGCAATCGAAAACGGTAACAACAGGACTTTTCTAGGCCTTCGAATTTTAGGGCTAATCTGTTATTGCGACAAGAGAATAAACGTTCACTGGGGAAGACGTGAAGACTTGATTGCGTGCTGAAGCGGTATGTTTCCCCATAGGTGTTACATTCCACGCACACATTTATCTCGGGATCCTGCCGCATGAACCCATTCCGACCCGAACGGCGGCGGTCAAGATGACTCGTCATAACCTGTACCAAAGAAGGGACTATCTTTGTACAGACGAACAGCGACGCAAAGATGACCACAAACCAAAAAGGAAGACCGCAAACACAGGACGCAGAAGAGAAGGACACAGGCGTTGTGTCGTGCGTCGCTGTGTTTGTGCTGTTCCATTTGGTCATGTTACACCTACTAGCCCGCTACAGCGACCTCGTGATCACAAACTTCTGCGCTTGACACTGATACAGGAATTTTTACATCTTTTTTTTCGTTTTGCCCTTCAGCGCACGAGAACTCTTTTTCATCAATGAAGTTCTGAAACGCGTGGGTCCAGCAAGAAACCTTATCATGCCCTGACTGGCAATATAACACACACCAGTCTTACGTCTGCTCAGCACAGAAGTGTCAAAACGCCAAAATTACAAAGCAAAAGAAAATTGCAGCCTAACAGACTGCTCGCCGTCGACAGGAGTTGTAAGCACGAAATGCTTTGCAGGACGGGCGTATAGAATAATTTAGAAGGCTCGCAGAAGTGCCTCTTTGCATTGGTTGCGGCCGCGTACCTTAGGTGCCAAACGCACTGCAGCCTTCGCGCGCGCATCTGTTCTTCAAGCCGGGCAACGTGCTAGATATCCCGGCAGCTTTCGCTGCTTAACTTGCCACAGCCGTCAGCTGCTCCGCTTTTTCCAGATGAATAGCGCGCTATAGGCTGCCTCGTCGCTTTCGGTGTTTTGCGTGTCTATACGTTCAGTTGCTTCTTTTTTCGTACTGGTCAGCGCGCTCAGCCTCTTTCGCTGCTTCACGCGCCGCAGCATTCGGCCTCTTTTTATTTGGCCTTAGCGAAGCGATCTTCACTCTTACATGCAGCGACTGAATCAAGTTGCCGCTGTCGAGGCCTTTGCTTCTCGTGTGTGAAACCCGCGTGGCGTCACCTATTCATGACTCACGTGCTCCATTCTGTAGCTGCAGCGCTTCTGCATCTATGCACTTGGAAGCGCCAAAGAATCGATGAAAAACGACGAAGGTCATTAATGATGGTGATCTATGCCCCTGCCCTTAGCGCCCGTGTGGTGGGGAACCCCACTTGTTGTTTGACGCGAGAACTTCGATTTGATTGATTGATTGATTGATTGATTGATTGATTGATTGATTGATTGATTGATTGATTGATTGATTGATTGATCGATTGATTGAACTTACATCTCAAAGTGCTTGCGTACGCCGAGGATTTGGCGTTTTTCTGCATTGATAAATCCGGTATTGACGAAGCTATAACTACTATTGAGCAGTTTGGCATTGCCTCTGGCGCTCAAATCAATGGCTCTACAAGTTCGGCTCTGTGGTTCGGTTCATGGGAATCAATGCCGACTCATTATGCTGGAGTTGAATGGTCTCGGGTCCCCCGCAAACACCTTGGAGTTCCCCTTTATGCATTCAACTCTAGTGGGCTTTACAGGAGGGAGCGGGTCCCGGCCCTTCAGAGCTATGCTCAGACTTTTGTTCCGCACCGCCTATAAATTTTTGGTCGATCGCTGGACTGCAACATGTTTCTGGCAACAAAAATTTATTACGTTTTGCAGGTACTCAATTGCGCGAGACTACATCCAAAGCTTTCAGCGAACATCTGCGACGTTCATATATGTTCCTCCTGTTTTGAGCCTATGCGGCGCGATAACCTATTCAGGCCTGTTTCTGCTGGCGGACTAAGTTTGACAGATCTCTGTGTGAGACGGTTAGTTGCACGTTGCTTCTTTTTCCGTGACAGCTCCCATCCAAATATCAGAGCATCCCTGCAAACTATGTGAACCTTCTTCCCGACTTAGTGGTCTCTTCTAACCGCAAGTTCAAGCGATTCACTCATAATTCCAAGACGGGAATCAGATGCCTCAGTCGTTCAACGACCCGTCATAAGCGGGAAGTGCGCAAATTGATACTGTCACTGACTAGAAGACGACGTCACCATCCGTCATGTCGTTCTCTCTTCATCGGCTTGCCGTCGCGTAACAATATTATGAGGCTGGAAATGCAATTGCGTCTCCTCATACGATATTTTTAAGGACACATTTTATTCTCTAGTCACATTTTCGCAGATATGTTCGCACTGTTCCACTGAAGAGGCACCGAGTAACCGGCACAGAAAAGTGTTCGGGAAAGTGGAGAGACGAGCTCCCAGATAAGAGGGAGACCACAACGCTGGTCGAAAGGCCGATAGTGCTGCGTCTATTGAATACAGGTTGTGAAAGACAACGTGAGCACGGACGCCAAGTATCCTGAAGATCATGTCGCAGTGTGTGTGAGAGCATAGGTGTGACACAAAAGTACACACGCATTATTTTTTAAATGCGATAGCATTAAAAGCCTTATCGGATGGAAACTTCGGCGGCGTCCGGAGTCGTCTGTCACAAAATTCGCCAACTAGCTGGCGGGAAGTGACGTCACCAGACCGTAGAAATCCGACTGGTTGAAGGAACGTGACGTCACCAGACCAGGTTCGGCTGTGTGAAGCCTCCACCTGTCAACAGTGGCAGCCGGCAGAAGAAAATGGCTCAGGAAATAGCAGGCCTACGTGCAAAATAGGCAGCCTCCCAAAGAGCAACTCCTGCAAAAAGAAGACTTGAGCGAGCATTCGTACTCCGCATTGCCCGGGAAGAGCAACCGGAGTCTCACAAACCCCACCAGTCGTCACTCACGGTGCAGGCATCAGCAACTTCGAATGCTATCGCACTGCCAGCACGTAACGTAACTACCTCTCCCCCCGTGTTTTAATTACAAGCAGCAACGACGCAGCGCAGAGACCGTTTTTTTTTCTTCGACGACACGTATCTGAGCTGTGCGAAACCTGTGCAATTCAGAAAAAGGGAGCGGGTGGGCAGAGCAGCAGGAGAGTCGCAAGTATGCATTTCACGTCCGCAGCTTTTAGTTTGAGGGTAGGATACCAGAGAGCTTGTTTCAATTTTCTGCTCAGTGTTCGTGCTTCTTTTCACTTCGCGAACGCAAATGCGAAAGGGAAAAATACTGCCCCTTCTTTTGGCCCAAAGATACCAACCACCTCCAATCTCTACAGCGCCCACTTGTCTTGACTTCGCTGAGGGTCACCACGCGAAAGGGCCACTGTCAAGCGATTTTTTTTTTGCCGATTTACCGTTCCAAAATGACGCTCCCCTGCGAAGCAAACCGCCTCTTTCGACAGTTCTCAATAGCGGCGAGCACGTGCTTCCCGCACGGACTCCTCGTTCCTTCCGCGCGCCTCATAAAAGGCGCGCTCTCGGAGGCACGAATGCACACCATCTTATCTCCAGAAGATCTCCAGAAGCCCGCGTCACGAAGCGCGCGCTACCAGACACGAAATAACAGCGCCAGCGACGCAAGAAGAGCGGAGGCACTGTGTAGTGAGTCATCTGATCGAACTGTGACACAGGCGTCGAGCCTCTCGAGATGTTCTCACGTACTCTGTCGAGCGCGCGCGCGAGCACGTCATAGTGCACTCGCAAACGCGAGAAAGTTAAGGGTTTAGAGGTCGAGGCGTGTAAACCATTAGAACGAACAACGATGCAAGTACAAAAATTGGCAGAGTTTTACTGCAACTCTTAAAAAATGGTCAGTACACTGCCTATACACTTCTTATAGACTCTATTGTCTTCCTATAAATTTTTACTTTTGTCTATTCATAGTCACATCCTGTCCAAAGAAAAAGGTACTAAAAGTGCACGGCTATAAATCTATGATTGTCTAGACTATCGACAGGATTTCTATTGTTTATAGACTAAGCTGTAAAACTTATCTATTGAAAGTCCACAGATTTTAGAGTCAAAGATCTATAGACTGTCTACAGATATTTTCGTAAAGGTAAATCCAGTAGACGTGTGAAGGCATATGTTTAGCATGGTTGGCTCATGGTTTTGCTTTCCTGTGTCGTCGGCGCGTCTATCGACGATATGGGACTCCGGTTAAGCTCTGATCGAGGCTATGTTCGCGCCGCAGATGGAAGTTGATGAAGACGACGACGTGCAATGCATAGCGCGATAACGTGTTGTAGTTTAACAAGAGGCGTGATCTGGCTGTGGCGATAACCATGTGCTCCCGCGCAGTGGCCAGCCAAGCTCACCTGTTCACACCGCCACCGGCTCAAAACGCTTCACTGCAATATTTATTTTATCTCTGCACCCTCAAGGTAAGGGACGCTACAAGATTACTGTTTGGGTTTGACCACGTGAAGTAGTTCTTTTGCACTAAAAGCTGCAAAATATAAAACACACACAAATTCGGCGCTGTCCACGTGTATATGCATGTCCGTGTACTGCGATGCAGCCAAGGATTCGCAGTTGTAGCCCCCTTCCTGCCCCGTCCCTTTCGGTTTGTTCTGTGCAGCGTTGCATTCAGGCAGCGCATAGCCAACGCTGGCGCACCTCCGCCCTGTCTTACTATCACCAGGGGGTGACTCCGATCTGGCTGGAATGAAATAGGACTTCGGGGAGGCAGTCAGCAATGTGCGCGAAAGATTCGCGCGCTTCACGTTTGTGCTCGGGACAAGCGGCGGAGCAATGCCCTTCTGCCTACAACCGGTTCTGACTACTGCATACAATTACACTTCAGTGCTCGCCGCCGTGGCTCAGCGGCTACGCTGCTCTGCAAATAGACCACATGCTATCGTGTTCGATCTTGGCCGCGGGGGCCACGCACAGCGGGGACCAAATTACAAAAAAAAAGCAGAGAAAAAAAAAACATCCGCGCTCCGAGATTTCGGTGTACGTCAAATAGCCCCAGGTGGTCGGGATTAGAAATGTGAGCCCTCCACCGAGGAGTTCGTCATATATAGAGCCGACAGTATTACTTCGAATGATAACAGTTTTGTAATTGCCTTCGGCGAGGCTTTATCGACATTTTCTCAATATAGCCACACCAGATGTTGTGCGCCAAAGGCCGCAGGGAGAAAGGAAATGACGAGGAGCTTCGGACACCGTTACCGGGATTTCGGGACAAGTGCTTCTAGTTCCCTTGGCCGCCCTGCCGTGGCGCATGGCTTTGAAGGTTCAAAAAAAGCGCGTTGACGTCATCCATGACGTAAGGAAGGAAGAGAACGCCATAGTCGCTGTAATTGAAAGCGCTGCAGGCCGCTAGCCTTAGCTATACTGGCTGGGCGCTGTCCCGAATTCCTGGTAAGGCAAAAAGAACTCGCCTTCCACCCGAACAGCACTGAAATAAAAGCGAGAGGAAATGAAACGCCGGCTCCGACGAACAACCGCGAGGATCCAGTCGGCGCCCTATTGAGACACCTAGCTAAAGAAAATGAAAAGACAGGCCCAGCGCATCTGTCGTATACGTAGGCCGGGTGGCCCGCTACAGAAGCGAAGTCCGTTTCTTCTGTTGCGCAAAACCGTCCGCAAAATAAGTGTCGCAAAAGCGGAGACCGAAACGTAATAAGTGTCCCTTCTGAGCACGTCGCAGGGGCATCTGGGGCAGCCCCGTCTTGCCAACCCGCGGAGACGCACTCTGAGGCGTCTGTGAACGTCAAGCACAGACAGCTGAAGAGGCAAAAAAGAACGGAACCGCGAAATTACGAGCCCCCCGTCAACACACAGCGAGACAGTTCCCTACTTTTTCACAGAGGCCAGCCTGCGATGTGGCAGGCGTAGCACACCGCCGCTGGCTGCCGTCCAAAAAACAAACGCGCGAATGAACGTGAACGCGCGCAACCCAGCGCTACACACCGATGGAATTTCGCAGCGCGGCGCAAGAAGCCGGCCACTCTACGCGCGCGCCAGCTGTGTACGAACTTCGAGCAGCCGCGTGAGGTCTGCGAGGGCCTTTTTTTTTTTTGCATGCGCTTAAAGCAATTCCACACACGTTGTGCGCCGAGCAGCTAAGGCACGCACGATGTACGAGGCGTGCATCCTGCTGTTCCATTATGAAAAGCGCAGGCTCCAGACAGAGCTCTCGGTGTTTTCCCGTTTCGCAGTAAACACCTCCATGTGCGTCAGAAATGCAAAGCAGTGTCTCCGTCTAAGAAAACCCACGGCTGATTCTCATAATCGCTGTTATTAATGATCGCGTTAGCTTTCGTTTCATGACAGATGCGTATACACGTAAAAAAAATAATAAACACCGCCGTCTAACGCTTTTGTTATTTTTTTATACATTTGGGTGCGGTCAATCGCCTCCAAGCCGGCAGCCCATCAATCACACGCGCCTCGATTTGCGTTCGCCTGACCGAGAAAATCCGTGTCAGCCGCAGCGTCTATCCTCTTACACTGCGCGCACTCAGAAGACGCACAAGTGAGCCTCCCCGCACTGCTCCTCTAGGGATGGTAGGGCCCATCATATGCATACCATCTTGTCATTCTCCGTACTCCCTCGTGCTTCGTCACATGCAATTTGCGCACCCTCCACGACGGCTATTCGCCTCGTCCAGCGCCGGCAAATTCCATCCGACCGCACAGAACACCTGGACGAAGCTCCGCACTCTTTGGCCCCGTCCTCAGTCATTGTACACGGTGGGCCCATGCAGTAATCGCGGGAAATGAAATGGCTCATCAGCCAGCCAGTGATTTCCATATCCGGGCACCTCTGATCCCCTGCTAAAAAACTTCCAGCGTGGGACGGACTTTCCCAATTCGAAAACACTGCCAATAACTGAAAATGTCGTCCCAGCACGTACACAACGCGGCTCTGCAAACTTCTTAATATTACGCATGAACACACACTTCGAAAAAAAATACACACAAACGCTCTCCTTACGCCTGCCCGACTCTTTCGTTTCCGATTACGCTCTTGCCCTTCCTGTCGAAACAGCGCTGTACCCTATGCCGATCTAAAGAGCACTATCCCTTTTCCTGTTCTCTTGCCCTGTCTACTCTCTTCCGAAGTGCCTGGAAGTCGTCGGCGGAGGTGAAAGGCCAGCTCGTGCGGCATGGTCGACCAGGAACATGGTACACCGATCACTGATCAACTCTCGTAAACAGTATACGCTAGGAACGGATCATCTCGTGGCAATATGTTCTACCTTTTTTTCAATACGTACCAGAGAACAGCTATTGCGGAGTGGGTCTTTACTCTCTAGCAGCAAAATAAATGCAGCGACTTCGCATACCTTCGGACAAGAAATCAGCACATTCCTGGATGACTGTGTGATTCCACTCTCATCCTGTAGGATGCATAAAGCTTCTTTCTCTCTCTCTATTCCTCACAGTAAGTGCTATCACTAGCACTTCTCCTGCTAATCATGAACCAATCTTCACACGCAGTAAACATGCTACACCGTATTCTATTTCTTTCTTCCTCTCTCTCTCTCTCGTCGGCTACAGCGTAAATGAAACAAGGTTGAAGGAGAGCACCGAAGCGAACACACTGCGCTCCTCACGTGACGAAGCGACGCGTGCTGGTCGCATGTCTTGCAGCGACAGCTGTACACAGCGGGTTTTCTCCGCAGCGGAACGCGTCGCCGTCGATTGGCGTCGTAACGCGTCACTAAACGACCGCTCGATGAGTTTGCCTCCTGGCAAAAGACGACGTTGTACTGGCAGGAGCCTGTCATGTGATGGGCACAATTATGTGAAATAGATGCCGAAAAATGAAATAAAACAAAACAAGACTCAAGCTAGAACTCCGAGATTTTATTTTTCATCGTCCCGGTGTCATTAGCGCCATTTTGGGAGTTTTGCAGTGATCACCAAACTGCACGCAAGCGGACACTCAGCCATTTTTCTACTTTCACGTTAGACCTGCCCTCGAAAACGGAAAACACCCAGGAGGAACACCAAACAGGCGCGCCAAGCAGGCGAGACTTGCATCAGCGGGTGTTGTAGTCATTAAAGGAACAAGATCGCGAACGCGTCCTCGCTCGACGGCACCGCCTAGCTGACCCGGTTTCTGCGTTGACCCGGCGGTTCGAATTGCCGCCGCCGGGCTTCCGCGGGTGCCAGCAGTGCTTGCCGTTGGCCCTGCGCAGTCCCGGAAGTAAATGCGTTCGTGAAACTCATGAACACAAAGTGACCTCTCGGTGTTGGAGAGCTGCGTCTGGAGGCAGAACCGGATTCAGTAACGCATTTGGGGACTCGCAGTCGTGTTCGGCCAGTAGCCAGTCAGGGAGGCTGTCGCTTTTCTCTTCGTTGCCGGAGTCAGAGCACCTGCGTTGGAGTGACTTTCAAGCGCGACCTGTCAGAAACATTCAATGGCTCTATGAAAAAGTGTCAAAGAGGCCTGGATCCTTTTCTGAGCTCCGGAGGGGCGTCAGAAGCGTAGATCTAATTTATAACAAA
Source organism: Amblyomma americanum (assembly GCA_030143305.2). Classification (NCBI taxonomy): domain Eukaryota; kingdom Metazoa; phylum Arthropoda; class Arachnida; order Ixodida; family Ixodidae; genus Amblyomma; species Amblyomma americanum. Next base: position 36,811 of record JARKHS020001034.1, read on the forward strand.
CTCGAAGAATATTTCTGCAATGCAGACCCCTTTCAAGCGTCCGTAGGTTTAGAACAAGCGATATAATGCAAGGGAGTGGGGATCAGTGCGACGTACGACCAGCCGCGCTAAGAAAGCAGCAGGAAGGGGCCCGCAGCCAGGCCGTCTCTGTCGTCCATGATGTCGCAGCGGGAGAGGGCAGTAAAGGCGGCGGCATTCAGCGGCTTACGCGGGTAATTACAGACGGCGCCCTCGATCTAACAACGGCGGGTGGGGCGGAATCAGTCTTGTCTCGCAACTCCGCCGCCCAAACAGGATGCAGGCAGACACGCGCACTCCGGCTGGCACAATTCCGCGCCGACGGACGAGTCGTCGCAACGAAGCACTGCGCAATCCAAGCAGCCGGGAAGAATGGCGGCGGAGGGCGAGCGCAGGTTGGACCTTTTGCGTTTAGCGCATTACAGGTGAAAAGAGCAAGGAAGGGGGGGGGGGGGGGAGGTACATTGGTATGCCCGTCATGCTAGCTTCTTTTTACTTGAATTCGCCCCATGCTTCGCACGCGCGTCTAAGGTCTAGTTTGTGTTAGTATTGTTAGTGTTAGGCATGTTAGTGTTTGGTTACCGTTGGTTACGGTATAAAAGCTGCCTTGTGCAAGCTTGCGCTTCAAACATGCAACACTTTGTGCCACTGCATGCTAACTGCACGACTTTTGATATGTGTGTGCGATGAAAGGAACCTACAGCAGCGTCTGTAAAAACTCTCGAGAAACAAGACCAGTCCATTTGAAGAGTAAAACCCGCATATCAAGCTTCCACAAGAAAAAAAAAACCGGTCGCACCAGGAGAGCGTCGGGTCGGGTTCAGTGCAATCAACACCGAAAAATGGCTTGACTGGCTCGACTGGCTTGACAAAATACACGTAAACGTACACGTGCAACGTACACTGGACATGTGCTTCAGGCGCTCGCGTCGAGATAATTTTTCTACTGGCGTGGCTGGCGAAAGGTGGTGAAAGCCGAGAGAAATGCCTTAAAAACACACAAGAGCACAGTGTCCTGTTAAGTGTAATAAAATATGCGCGCCTTTTTATCTCATGCACCTGCATGTATCCAGCACCGACGATAGTGTCATGCCGCCTGATCTTGCCTAAAGAAGTGCGCAGATAGCCGCAATTGCAGGCGCATGACTGATGATCTCAACAGGCATAATACAATGATATGCTAAAAAATTATTATGACAGAAACGAAATTAGTGTTCAGCTCTCTGCGAAAGCACATCATCTTTGCGATAGGCAGCCAGATGTTGTAAGCGCCAGCTCAGGGTGTACTTATCGAGGTAATGGTATTGCTGGTGAGGTACTGGGTCTGTTTTCCTTAAGTAAATTAATAAGAACAGACCCACACCACGGCAAATAAATGATCAGCGGGCCGAAAGTCAGTTACATTGCATTTGACAAGAATAGGCTACTACTTAATGTTCAGAGAGAGTAGAAATAACGAGTAACAACAGGTACGAATGCCTTAGCGCAATTCATTTTCAGTACATTGTTTCGAAAGCTGCTAAAATGCTTGATTTTTATGCCCCAATTTCAGATCCATTGCCCGTTTCCTGAACGAAGGAGTTTACCTCTCAAATGTCAGCGCTATTTTCGAATACGGCTGCAATGTTTGGGATGATGACGTCGCGGCATTAAGGTCTAAACTTGAACTCGCGCAAAACTACGTCGCTTCTTTTGTTTTCAATCGTATATAATAAGCGCCTAAGTATACCCCTCCTTATCGAAGGCATCGGACGGGGAGAGCTGAGCCCCAGAAGAAAATGCCTTTAAGTTATTGTACAACATATTTTGCGGTCAAACTGCTATCATAATGCAAAACTACCTACAATATCCGAGCCACGTATCTCAACGAAGAGACCACGCTAACAAGATTAAGCGTTTCGTTATGAAATTGACTGCTTTAAGTGCGCCCTCTTTCCTAAAGCGGTGGAAGAACGATTACTGGCTTCCAGGTTCCGGTAGCAATTAATGCCTCGAACGATACTTTCCTTTTAGCACCGAAGACTTAGAGCTTCTTCTCTTTTTTTCTTTGTTTTATTTATTTTATTCGACATGACCTGCAGTCCAGACACGTATCGTAATTCAAAAGTCAGTATCCACCAAATATTGCATAATCTATTTATATTCGAAAGCAGCTTGGAAGAGAAAACAAGCATGAATGGATGAGCTTGGTGAAAAAACAAAAATAACACGAATAAAGACAGGAGAGCAAGCTGTCTGAAAATAAATCTACACGGCGGAAGGTAAGCCTAATGTGGTCCAGAGACAACTTCTCATTCGTTGGAATAGGGCGGAGATACATTGAGAAAGGAAACCCAGCCACGGGCACGGGAGATGAGTTTGGCCAAATACACTCTAAACAGGAATAAGGCTATATGCAATTAAAAAGGGAGTAAGTTTTCCTCTAGCGAACTCTTTTCTCAAAAAGAAAGCTCGCTAGAGGACAGCTTACTGTCTTACTACTCCTCTTTTACGTTTGAAGTGTAGGATGGCACAGAGAAGTGCTCATTAGATTATTGCGAGATGCTGTTGTCACGCGGTGGGCTTTTGTAAGCTGGCTACGAATAAAGCCTATTAAATGTCATGGCAAGCAGAGACACCTAATGGGATCGTCAGAGAATGGAGAAATTGCATAGGCGCGCGCCAGTTCACTGAAGCTTTGAGGTGGTCTGGCTGTAGTTAGCTGACTTCGTAAAAGAAAGAGAGAAACTTAATGACAACGTTGCCAAAACTGGACTATCACGAAAACGAATGATGATACCGTGTACGCAGACGAGTCTGCTCGTCCACTGTACATTAGTGCATTCTTTTTTTAGCACTGTAGACTGCACACCGCAACGTGTTAAGACGAAAAGAATGGACAAATGCCTGACCTGGGGTATCGCATTACACCGCCGCGGATGCCACGTGAAGTCCCACGAACATCAGTCGTGGAAACGCAATGAAACCCGCGGTCATCGTGGAAAAATCGCAGGGACTTACGAAAAGTCCCAGCCGTGATGAATCCAGAATTTATCTCAACGCTCTACACTTGACCTCACTCGGTCGGCGACGCGACGGGCAGCGAAAGAGAAATGCGTCCCAGCAGAGCTTCCTGGAAACTGTCCCACCGTTTCCGCGGTCGTAAAACCGGCCCTGGGCGCTAAATGAAGGCCGCTTATCGGAAACACAAAGGGTGGACATTTTACAAAGTACCGATTCCGGCGCCGGCTTCCTGCATCCCGAGCACACTTCGGAGGTGTCGCCGCACGAGTGGTTGCCCGAGACGAAATGAAAAGGAAGTGCATGACTACCAACAACAAATGCCGGCATCGTTAATGTCTCGTTAAATGTCACTTCGATGGCTATAAAACAACTGTCTCGGCAGCAGATCCTGCTTCCAGTAAGAAAACTATTCGCTCACGCGGCGCAGTGTGGCTTTGTGCGGGGATGGCCGGGAGTCGAAAATTATAACATTTGCAACTGCAGCGGCAGCAGGTTTTCTTTACCGTGGTACCATTGGCAGTGTCCACGTTTGCCTGCATCGGACTGTTACGAGCTGTAGCTAGTTACACAAGGTGCGCGGAGAGCGCTGCAGCGGCAGCCAAGTCTACGGCTTCCGCTTACAACTGCCGCTATAAAACGAGCAAAGTGTTGTGTACAGAAGTGTTGTGCTTGTGTACGAGGGGACACAGCCTGCACGCCGTGTTCCGCATCGGGCCCCACAACAGGAGTTCTCTTTCCCGGCCCGCGGGGAGCATAATATCCTTCCGCCACGTTTTCCAGTCTCCGCCGCCCACCCACGTCTGAGTGCATGCAAGATGACTCTAGACAGTGGCGACGAGCGGCCGCGAAAGGTGTACCCCGAGCTCAGTGCGAATAAGTAGTTCTTGCGTCCCCGAACGCCTTTCCTTACAGTGAACGGCGGATATAACGCCAAGGCAGACCCACTGCGAATTAGGCGCGACACGTAAGACTACAGCCATGCAAAGCCTCCTCAATAACCGCCAAAAACGGAGACTTCTGATATTCCAACACTGAGGGGCTCACTGATAGAGCACGACGCATTGGCCGTGGTCGTAATCTCGCCCAGAGGGGACCTTCTCCGCAAACTTATCCCGTAGAAGTAAATAAAAAATGTCTTCCAATCAAGCAGAGTGGGCACTTCGCGCAGCGTTGCATCATCAACACCAATCGGCCCGGTTCTAAAAAGGCCACGGGCGAAAAATGCAAAAACCGCCAAGGTCTATCTATCTATACGTAGGAGTCAGATAGGCACGGTCGTAAGAAAATAATATCAAGGGCACCATCAGCCAGAGATGATGGAGGACAGACGCATTCCCTTCCACATCTACCGCCCCGCTGTCATCAAGGCGCGGCGCTCGCAGAGACAGGCGACAGAAGCGCCGCTGTGGAAGTTATGTCACTTGTGAGTTATTCGTTCGCAGACGAGACAGCCGCTCATCCGCTGCATAATGCAGCCCCGTCATTAGGACCGTCTGGGCAGGTGGCACGCTTTCGATCCGGAGATGGCCTCGAGCGATTTCCGCCACATGCAGGAAAGAGCGCAGCTGCTATTACAAGATGCTTCGAAAATTTAGCGACTGACGTCTGCTGGCGTCCGGTACATTTCGGCACTAACGATCGCTGCTTTTGTTGAATGCTCTTCTTGATGTAAATAACGTTATTTCAGCGCAGCGCCTGGCGAATGCGTTTGCCGATTTTCGCTGGATAAACAGCGGCTGCCAGATGTGTAGCGCATAAACGAGTGCTCTGTGGTTTGTGCCCAAGGCCGATCGGGCAAGCGCGCTTGAATGCACGACGCCGCTACGCGGTGGTGGTTTGTTCCCGGTCCCTGGGGAACGCGAGGCTAACCGGCAGCGCGCAACGCATATACTTGCGTCCACCGACGTCTATTTTGCGGTCGTACTCAGAGGGGGCCCCAAAACTGCAGGCGCCATAAGTGCGTCTTCTACTGCGGAGAGGACGCCCAAGAAATATGCAGTTAAAGTACGCTCTTCTGTGCAGCTTTCTTTTCACTTGTGTGCCTCCTAATGAGCAAAAGAACTCGTACACGAGTCCAAGACATATTCGCTGAGCAGAACCAAGGAACTTGAAGAGAAAAAAAGAGACTAAAAAGGGGCGAGAGGTTAGTCCTTTTGGGAACTAACTGATTTTCCACAACCATTAGATATTTTCGGGACTAACTGCAAGTGGTATAACTGTTGGTCACAATGGGACTAACTGCAAAGGGTCTCTACCGTTGATTCCCTAGGGAAATGGTGCAGCAGTTAGTTCCCGAGAGCAGCCATGTAAGGAAAACGAAGCGTGATTTCCAGCGTAATTTAGAGCGGGATAGTTTTCGACAGCACTTATTGCACATAACAAAGGAAGCAGAAATAAACGCGCATCAAAATACCAGGATTCGAACCCACAGCCTTCGCACTGGCAACCTAGCGTGGGTATGCCCAAGCCACCGCAGAGGACGGTCCGGAGCAGGACATAAAAGCCTTATGTATACGATGTACATGCGTTGCTCGGGCTTACAGCTCATAGTTTTATCAAACGTACGCTGTTAAGAGCAAAGTATGCTGATTTAGCTTTTTGCAGCAAGGTACGGTGAGCCGTAAAACCTATGCACAGCGTTTGAATAGCATTTTTGGCCAAAAAAGGAGTGCCGAACTATCTATATGTATACCTTACGTCCGGTACTTCGCAACCACAAAATGTTTTCTTTACGTTTTTTTGCGGATAAGGTTCTTATTTGTAGCATTGGCAGGTGCACATTACAGCCTGCTGAAAGCAAATATAGAACGCCGTGGTTCCCTTCGTTGTTTGTTATATGAGCGGGCAGCGACGGCCATTCGCCAGTCGCCGCTACCGTTTCGATGCGTGTACAAAGTATAATGTAAGCTCGTAAAAACAGCAACTAAATGAAACAACGTACACTTGCTTAACGCTAGCCCTTATAACTCACACATTCGACACGAACTGAAGCTCGCAGTACTTGTTTATGCGCTTTCTCAGCTGCCGGTTGCTACGGGTTCAAGGAAGCCTTTTTATCACGCGACGGAGTCATCCGCTTCGGCGCCGCCACAGGCGGTGCTCTCAATGGCCGTATATGACATCCTGCGCTTCGAAAAATCGAGTACTATTGCAGTCGAGGTCATCCGACATGATTTTCGCACGCGCGTGTGTGTGTGTGTGTGCGTGTGTGCGTGCGTGCGTGCGTGTGTGTGTGTGTGTGTGTGTGTGTGTGTGTGTGTGTGTGTGTGTGTGTGTGTGTGCGTGCGTGCGTGTGCGTGTGTGTGTGTGTGTGTGTGTGTGCGCGTGCGTGTGTGTGTGCGTGTGTGTGTGTGTGTGTGTGTGTGTGTCTGTGTGTGTGTGTTGGCGGACACTAGAAAACCGGTGAATCGTCTTACATAGTAAAGCTAACAATTAACTTATCAACTAGTAGAGTTAGGCGCCTAGTTGCAATTAGAGATTTGCAGCCGGTCATTAGTAATAGCCATATCAGTTTTAGAATTTCGAAACGCCATTACCCTCACCGCTGTGGCTCGACAAAATTTAGCTGCATCGTGCGAAAGTACGTACATGCGCTTTCGGAAGCAGTCGGTCGAAGCAACCCCTCCAGCGCACTTAACTAGTCGAAAAAGCGAAATTTTGTCAAGCCACAGCGGCAAGGGTAATCGCGTTTCGAAATTGGTTTGGTTTGGTTTATATGGGTTTAATGTCCCAAAGGGACTCAGGCTATGATGGACGCCGTAGTGAAGGGCTCCGGAAATTTCGACCACCTGGGGTTCTTTAACGTGCACTGATATCGCACAGTGCACGGGCCAGAATATCGCCTGCATCGAAATTCCACCGCAGCGGCCGGGATCGAACCCGCGTCTTTCGGATCAGCAGCCGAGCGCCATAACCACTAAAGCCACCACGGCGGCTGTTTTCGAAATCCTAAACACTGATAAGGCTACTACTTATGACCAACTAGAAATATCTAATTGCAACTAGGTGCCTAACTCTAACAGTTAAAAAGAAAATTACTAAAATTTAGTTAGCTTATTAGATAAGATGATTCACCGGTTTTCTGGTATCCGCCAACATTGGTAATACTATGCCGCAAAAGCGATATTTTTATCCAAAAAAGCCTATTTTTGAAAATGTTCGCTCAAACACCCGGTACATGATTCGGCACTTCATTTCTAGCCAGAAATGCTATTCAGACGCTGTGAATATGTTGCAAAAGCATACAACAGCAAAATCACCGTACTTTGATCTAAACAGCAATGCATTTAATAAAACTGCGAGCGGAAAACCCGGGCGATGCATGTACTTCGTATATAAGGAATTTATTTCCTGCTGCGGACCATTTGCTGCGGTGGCCTGGGCGTATTGACGCTGAGTTCCCAATCCGAAGGTTGTAGGTTCAATCCTGGTATGTTCGATTGCGTTTCATTATTTGTTTCCTTTGTTGTTATTACGTGCGATAGGTGCTGTCGCAAACTATCCCGCTCTGAATTACGCTGAAAACCACGCTTCGTTTGCATTTTTTTTTTTGCGCTGCAGCTCATTCTTTCCGCGTGGAGCACTGGTCAGTCTTTGAACCGTCGCTTCAGGGCTTTGGATCCTCCATGGAGTGCGTCTTCGTCTGCCCGTAATGTACCGCGTCATGGAGCAGCATTGGATTTGCCGTCTTTGGCTCGGTGTGCATTTACAAAGCAATACACGTTCCGGACTGCGATTCCCGAAAGCCCTGCTTGTGAAAGATGTGTCTGCGTGGAGACAATTGCACATCTCCTGTGCGAGTGCCCTGCGTAGGCGACCGAAAGACATACGCTGCGTTGTGGCCTGGACCGCCACGATCCTTAACAGAGGATAAGATCCTGGGACCGCGGCCACAGTAATCGACTGTCCTCAAGGCCTACAAGGCACTGTCTTGCTTCCTGAGCCCGACTGGCTTGAGGGGACCAGTTGTTATTGCTCCTCTCGCTCTTTCTCTGTTTCCCTTTTCAATCCCCTCAACCCTCTTCCCCAGAGCAGGGCAGCCAACCGGAACTCCTTTCTGGTTAACATCCCTGTCTTGCCTCGTCCTCTTGATCTCTCCCTCTACGCTGCGGTTCGTCCCCCCGTTAGCCTCTCTCTCAGCAGATAGTCGAATTTGTGGCAAGAGGAGAGTCGTGTGCAAACTTATGGACTAACGGGGGTTTTTAAGTGCGACACGTGTCCTTCTTTGCTCCCCCCCCCCCCCCTAGGCTGGTTTCTTTTTTTTTCTTATAGTGTATATATGCCATCAAGGCTGCAAGAACCGAGACCACCATAATTTGGACCAGCATAATTTGGACTTTACCAGGCAAGTCCGGCCGCGCAACAGCTGGAGGTATACGTCGGCGATTGCGAGGACCATACGGGTCTTTCCACATGCGCAAAATTATTTGCGCGCATTGTAGCTCCGAAGGCTGTTCAAGAGGCGCACGTGGCTTTCATACACTGCACACTCTCCCCTCGTTCTCCTCGCCGACCTTGTGCGGCGCCTCGGCGAGCGGTAACGACTTCACGGGCGCTCACACACGTTGCCCAATGCGTCGCATGATTGCGCGCACCTGGTTTGCACGCCTGCCTAGGAATCCTCCGCGGCTCCAGGTACAGCGTGCTTGCTTTCACGTGGGTGGACCCACTGCCGCCCAAAGCCTTGCACAACGCGACAGGTTGCGTTCTGGTTGCGTGTGTATGTGTAAGCCTCCATATAGTCTTTACTTTTTCTCACTGGCCCACGAGACGAAATGGCAGAAAAAGCATCAAGGCGATTGTATTGTCGGCCGAAACATTGCCGTTGAGGAAGATTTCTTCGGGATAAAAAAAAATCAAGCGTCGAAAAAATCGTAGTTATACCAGGGCTGGTTGTTTGAACAGTACGAGAACTAGAACCGAAACAAATAGCTAAGACGACTGCTGTGCGAATGCATCGTTATTTTTTTTAACCGTGCTTAAGCGGTTTATTAACGATTTAAGAAGCACGTGGTCGCTCTGTAGCCATTGAAATTACTAAAACCGAATGGTAAAAACGCCGCTGTTAGCTCTCGCTAAAATTTTGGACATTGGCAAGATGCACCGTTGCCTTCTGCGGCTGTCTCTTTATTGAAAATCCTTTCACTGGGCTCACCTATAAACGTGAGCGATGATCTAGCCTTTGAATTCAACTTTCATGTGGCCTTTCGTATACGTGTTCCGAGTGGACGGAAACTTCCGTTACGGTGAACGAGGGACCTGTGACAGCGGTGACTCTTTGCCAGTGACCACTGCAGCGGCCGTGCCTTCTCGCGAGCAACGCTGCGGCCGCATGTATGCAGTGCACGGCTTTGGAGAACGAAAAGCGACTCAGTCTTTCGAGACTGGCCTGCGCACCAGGCGGCTTTACTGCGACGGAGCGTCGGTTATGTGGGCAGGCAGGTCGAGGAGTCGCCATGTGGCTGACGCTTTCGAAACACGGACTTTCACCTCCCTGTTTTGATTAGAACTTAACACTATCCCCTTGTCGTGTGTGAAACAAGAGTGCAAGATATCGCTTCCTCAGGTTTTCCAACAGGATAATACAACTGCCGCATAGCTGCCACCCTGACTCTTCAATCACGTTCTACGCGGCACGTGTTGCAGTAATAGAGGACGTTCAACGCACGCCGCTATAGGCGGTGCTGGTGAGCACACGCAAGGTTCGGTTGCACGCTACACAGAACGCAGTCCAAAGAAGAGCCGCCGCCATACCTAAGTTAACAGAGTACCGTACGCGACATGCGGAGGTCGTAGTTTCGCACCACACCAGCGACATATAGACGGCATTTCTTAAACTTTCTCCCGAATTGAAGTTGCATAGAAGTTGAAGCTGAAAGCTTATTAAGGAATCCAAAGTTACAAGCGTATACAGCGAGAGGCCCCATGGTACAAGACCTTATTTCTAGTGTGAAAATGATTACATTACTAATTTCCCACTCTCATCAGCGCCACGAAATTAGAAAAGTAAACATTCCCCTATAATTGGTTTCAATTACTGTTCGGTTCTGTAATGCAAGCAAAACAGCCGTAAGATATATAACATGCTATGGAACTGCCGCGCAAACACAGATACAGTGAATTTTCAAAGCACAGTGAGTTTCACAGTCAATGCGAACGAGGCAAGAAGCTGACTTGTCCCGCCCACTTTCTTGCTAATAGACGCAGCGAATATATGAAAACGGATGAACATGTAGCAAATACCCGTGGGCGAGGAAGTAGCAAAAGAAGCTGCAGTTTATCTTGCCGCTGAGTGTTGATCACGAAATGGACTGTAGGAGAGGTGCAGCGATTTCTAGGACGAATCATAGCTGGCGGTATCCACGCTCGAGGTTACTGGTCGGGCCTATACTGACTGCGCAACATGCGCCAGTCTGCGTTCTTCGAACTATAGGCTGCGCATGGTCTCCTTAGCTGCTTTCGCGTTCCCAAAAGCCCCCGCTTTTCTTAGAACAAAATTCTCTAATCATCAATACACAAAAAACAAAACCCGTCATATTCCACCCCAGGTAACGTGTAATTCTTGAAAACCTTGATTCATGCATGGGGGACTTCATTATAAACGTTTCACATTCTTTTATAGCAGTGGAAGTTATTTTTCACGAAAATTTGAGTTCGAACGCTCAGATTGACAATGTTGTATCTAAACTCTCAAAATGCACGGGTGTTCTTGCAAAATATCGCACCTGTTTACCAGTGCCAATCAAACTCATAGTGTACAATGCACTGTTTTTGCCCTATCTCAGTTATTGTTTTTTGGTCTGTGGCAGTACCACAGAGATAAATATTCAAAAACTTTTTCGACTGCAAAAGAAAGCAATTCGTTTTATTGCAAATGCAGAATACCGAGCTCACACAGATGAGTTGTTTACCCGCCTCAATGTCATAGAAATTCCGAAACTCTACGAATACTACTTAGCCACAAGGTATAAAAAGTCTCTTCACCATATCCACGATAGCTTTCTAGATATGTGCGCGTTAAACCAAATGATCCGACATATACTCTTCGAAATCCTGAGTTTTGGTGGATCCCCTTCTCACGCACTACATATGGTCATCAAATGCTGCGCCATAACGTTCCAGTACTGCTAAATAAACTTATGTTGAAGAACGTCTGTATTGACACCTGCAGTCCGAAAGACATCCGGGACATATGTTTACGATTGTAATGTCATTTATGTTGTTTGTGCCTAAGACCGCTTTTTGATCACTTGATGCACTTCTTTTTGTGGTATATTTGAGAACTGTGACCGCCTTGCTTGACATATTTCTTGATTTACAGAATGTACATCTCAAGTGCCAAAATGTTTCGCGTTTTATTTCGCACGCAAATCTTTGCCGTGTTCTCTTTTTTTCTCCTTTGTACACGTGTCCCTCCACGCTGCAAGCCATGTATACGGGGGTTCAGGCTGTTTCAAGTGGAAGTTGTTTCCACTTTTTGCCAGAACCAACCCTCACCATTTTGTGATGAAACGAAAACGACTGCTTGATTGATTGATTGATTGATTGATTGATTGATTGATTGATTGATTGATTGATTGATTGATTGATTGATAATAATATTAATTGCTTTTTAAGGAAAGGAAATGGCGCAGAATCTGTCTCATATCTCGTTTGACACCTGAACCGCGCCTTAAGGGAAGGGATAAAGAAGCGAGTGAAAGAAGAAAGAAAGAGGTGTCGTAGTGGAGGGCTCCGGAATAATTTCAACCACCTGGGGATCTTTAACGTGCACTGACATCGCAGGACGCCTTAGCATTTTGCCTCCATAAAAACGCAGCCGCCGGGGTCGGGTTCGAACCCGGGAGCTCCGGATCGAGCGCCCTAACCAGTAGTCGAGCGCCCTAACCACTGAGCCACCGCGGCGGGTCTTAGATAGACAACGCACTCGGTTTCCTTGGTAACATTTGGTGCATTGCGTGACGGCCCGCCCTTATAAAAACGGCCTATAGACTGTCCATAGACTTCTCATAGACTCTATTGCCTTCCTAAAGATGTTTACTTTTTGTCTATTCATGGCCTACAGACAAAATCCTACTAAAAGTGTACGGCCGTGAATCCTATAGATTGTCTATAGACAGTCTATAGGGTTTGTATTGCCTACAGACTAGTCTATAGGACTTGTCTACAGAATGTCAACAGACGTTATAGACAAAACTCTATGGACAGTCTATAGCATGTCTAAAGAATTTTCGAAGTGCTTAGCAGACGCGCTCAGAGTCCCTCATTTGGCCGTCTTATGTGTTAAAGCCCTCGCCCGCTCTTCAGCGGCCTCAGCAAACTCTCGCGGCGCAGAACGAGTGGAACAAAGACGACGACGACAGTTTCAAACGCATACCAGGGCTCGTTACCAGCTATAGAACACGTCCTCCTGAGGACGACAGCAACAACCTAGCGCGAAGTGCTGCAGCGATCGTCGAGTTCCTACGGCATAGGGAAACGAAGCAGCTGTGTTGACGCCGCTACTGGCAGGAATTCTCCATTTTCTTCCATTCGGATGGCAAGTTTCGAATTTTTCGGATAACGTCTGCTTCATGTTCGGCCCTGCGTTCGGCTCTATGTTCGGGCTCACGTTGGGCCGCGATGGGCCGCGGTGTCCGTACGATATTCGTCGTAGTTTGTCGAGAATAGGAGGTTTGTAATGATGATATCGTGAGCATTGATGAAATAGCCACATTTATTATTTACGTTGATGATAGCAATTTAATGCTCTCGGAAAGTGATAATAATGTCTTAGCAGCAATATATAATGATATGTTTTCAAAGCTGTCCTTGTGGTCTCGATATCAGCAACTTACCCATTATCTAAAAACGACAAAAGTGATGATTTTTCGATCCAGAAATCAGCCCATCAACCTATTAAGTACTTTAACATTTGAAGGCCAACTTTTTTATTCAGGACAAGATATTAGGCGTGACTTATTCCTGACGCCTTACTTGGGACCTGCATATAATTCACTCATGCATTAAACTTCCTTGAGTCACTGAAGCGTTGTCACGATGCACAACCTTTCTTCTAGCGCACATTAAACTACACATTTACTGAGAAATGTTTTCATCGTATATTAATTATTGCAGCCTAAGCTGGGTTACCACAGCTAAAGAAGAGGTTCATAAGTTTTGCAGAAGAAAATTCGTCGTATAATCGATAGCATTCCATATTTGGCGTTGACACGTTTTTCATCTCAAAAATGTCAATTGATAAGATAGAACACTTGTGCGAGTATCGTATCCTACCCTCTTTTCGTTCAAGTTCTGCAGCCCCGAAAAATTATTACATATGTAAGGTGGGGTTTATTCGGAGAAGCTTCTTAACGGGAGCAGGGCCAACAGCAGCCCGAGGTCAGCTAGTCCAGCCAGGAGCGTGCACCAGGCGATGGCCATGCGGCTCGCGCGTATGCTTGTCGTCTTCCTTACAATGGCCCCCGAACAGAAGCGGAGCCATCCTGGCGACTTAAGGGGCGGACAAGACAGCGGGGCCGTAGTATCACTTGAGGCGCTGGATATGGACAGTCTCACGGCCGCGGCGACTGAGATCGGGTGACGGCGTGAGGGGCTCAACAATATAGTTGACTGGAGATGTTTGCTCCAAGATGCGATATGGCCCTTGATATTTAGCGAGCAGATTCCGGGAGAGGCCCGGAGTACTGGGAGGTACCCACAGCCAGACAAGAGAGCCGGACGAGAAATGCTGGGGACGTTGATCTTCATCGTGGCGCGTTTTTTGAAGGGACTGGGTAGATGTCGTGAGCGACTGGGCAATCTCGCGGCAGTCTTCGGCGTCCCTAGAGGCTTCGGAAACGGTGGTGCACTCAGATGCGTTAGGGTGGTAGGGGAGAACAGTATCAATGGGAACGGAGGGATGACGGCCATAATGTAGGAAGAAAGGAGAAAATCCTGTTGTAGACTGCGTAGCAGTATTGTACGCGAACGTAATATACGGGAGAATAAGGTCCCAGGTTGTGTGGTTAGAACGGACGTACATAGCCAGCATGTCCCCCAGAGTGCGGTTAAAGCGTTCAGTGAGGTCGTTGGTCTGAGGGTGGTAAGCGGTGGAAGTCCGATGGATGACGTAGCACTCATGGAGAAGAGCTTTGATGACATCAGATGGGAAGACACGGCCTCTGTCGCTGAGGAGTTCTCGAGGGGCACCGTGTCGAAGGATGAACCGACGCAGAAGAAAGGATGCCACATCCTGTGCCGTGGCAGCAGAGAGAGCGGCGGTTTCAGCATACCGCGTGAGGTGATCGACGGCAACAATGATCCATCGTTTGCCAGAAGCAGTATAGGGGAGGGGCCATATAAATCAATGCCAACGCGGTCGAAAGGGCGAGGCGGACAAGATAGTGGCTGCAACTCGCCAGCAGTACGGGTAGTGGGTGTCTTGCGGCGTTGGCAGTCGAGGCACGAGCGCACGTATTTCAAAATGAAATTGTACATGCCGCATACTGAATTTCTAACAGCTAACGTGAATGTTGGTCGCGCACTCAATACAGACCCACGGTTTGTGCCTCAATTCCGCAATAATTACAAATTACAAGCATTACACTGCCCAGTTCCCGCCATTACTAACGAACATCGACACACACAGAGCTCTTAACAATTACAGAGTCTGACATTATTTAGTAGACATTTAGTAGATATTTTATCTGTGTGTTATGTTTCCCTGCTCTTTAACTCTCTTTGATATTGGATTCATTACTACACAGTTTCGTTCTCTTATGTGTTTTTCAAAGCACTTTTGTATGTTCATTATTGAATCTAAGTATTATGGACTACTAGTTGCATTCGGAAATTCGCTTTGTTCTTTTTTATTACCTGATGCCCATTCTCACATTTGTTTTTCAGTTTGTTGCATACATTGAAGCTCTGTTGAACTCCATTGCTACCTTAGGTACGGTAACCAAGGATGTACTCTGCTTCTGTCCTTTCATGATTTTTCAATTGCATTTTGACTGCTTTGCCATTTCTGTCAAGCCAAATTAGGGTTTCAGAGGCCATGTCAAGCTGCCTATAGAGCAGCTTTTAGCCCCGAATATGGCTTCCAGTCTATTCTGTAAAATAAAAGTGAATGATAAAAAAATAATGGTGAAAAGTTTTTCATTCTTAACCTCCAGAAGAAAGTTGTTTGCTAGGAGCCACTTCCCCTTCCTTTGACAATCGCACTGAGTGTATATCGCCGCCCGGCCGCTGCAGCCAGCTCAGGTACACCGGCCCGGCCAGAATGAAGTGCAGGCTCTGGCGATGCGATTCATCTTTCTCGTTACTCAAAACTTACTCAGCAGAGAATGGAAGGCGGACGGCGTTCCATCACGTCGCCACTGCTCATATACGGTCGTTCGAAAGCACAACGCAGCTTTTGATGACCCTTTAGCAAGAGCGCGAGCGCAGAGACACGAGCGGAGCATATTCTATATTGCTTTGGTCGAGGGTGCACGGTCGCTTGGTGTCCGATAAGGCAACAGAATGAATTCCAGGGGAACAAAATGCAGCAGCAGAGTGCGGGCAGATCTGAGGATGATATAAAATGAAGGCATTCGATTCGGAGAGCGTGTCTGCGACTGGCACGGGACGGCGTATTTGGAAAACATTTGGAGGGACCGTTGCCTTCGAGAGGAGGTGATCTGGCTCCGGATGATGACGATAATGATGATGCTCTGTATAGCATTCGGGTGCGCAGTGATCGCACTACACATGAGGGCACAATTCCGAGAACGAAGCTTCATGCTTAGATGGGTAGCCAGCAGCATAACTCCTGGAGCACCACAGGTCGCCTCATGCATTGTGGCCTGCTGCCGACCATGTGTTACGGGTTGCCACAGTGCACGTACTGCACAGGTGCGGACAAAAGTAAATGGAGCACGTCACTGGCTTCTAATATTTTCCATAAGTTGTGTATAATTGAAACTGGCAGCTATGGTATGTGCAGGCAGATAGTAGACGCTAGTGTGCTTTTTCATGGGCAAACAATGGTTCATTATTTCCAATAGCTACGGTGTCATTTTATTTAGAACGGAATAGCGTGCTCCGCTTATTCACCTGCGCAGGTGTATGTTAATATGAGCCCAAACTGGACGAAACGGCGGAAACGGTGCGAATGTCCTCACGCGTGCCAACAGCCGGGCCTCGCTTGAACGTAGACGTACGGCCTGCTATCAGAAACCACAGAGGGAATTGTTTGGGGCAGTGGTGCTTTCCTGCGAAAACGCGACATGGCGACTCGATTCGCTAATAATGCCAGCCCGGCGTCTTTGATTTAAGCGTCTGCCCTGACAATAAACCTGCCACCCCGCCAGAGCACCATATGCTCGACCTAGCTCTGATTTTTCCATGCTCTTGCAAGCCGCGTCGACGCTGAAGAAGAAAAAAAAAACGAAGTGTGAATGACGCGATCTTTTGTTTTCCGAAAGGTCTCCTTTTCGTGAGGCTACGTCTACCTATGGTAACCAGTAGAAATTGTTAAGCTGGTTTCAACCTGCCAGCATTTAGCTCCGATTAGTCCCAGGGACAATACCAGCGCGACCCGAGCGTCCAGTTTTTTTCCACCCCAGCTAGAGAATTGAAGCCATATATTGTTCATTCTTGTAAGACAAATTCACAATTAATTTGATCGGGTTCGAACGACTGCAACACGCGACACCGCAACGCCAGGTGGCGCATGTGCAATAATCAACCACTGACAGGACGCTGAGACACTTGACCATAGATCGCGGGGAACGCTGGCATTTCCTTCCCGCCCGTTTCTCCGCACTTTATGCAAATTTGTAAAATTTTGGGTTTAATGTCCCGAGGTGTCCAATGGCGTACGAGGGAGGCGTATAGAGTGGGGAGCTCCCGATTAATTTTGACGACCTCGCGTTCTTTATACCGCGCGCTGACATCGCACAGCGCGCGGGCGCCTTTCGCGTTGGGCCTACATCGAAACGCGGCCGCCGCGGCCGGGGATCGAATCCAGCTCCTCCGGCTCAGCCACTTGTGTGCAGCATACCGAAGCAAGCGCGAAATTTTCCGCCTTAGCGCGCCCATAACACTCGCTTAATAGGTGCGGGTAAGAGGTTAGATAAACATAGGATAAATAGTGCAAAGGATATTGCGAATGAAGGCGAGGTGAAGGAAGTGTCTCCATGGTGCGCATGTTCTGGGCTTGGGTGCTCTGCGCGGGCCCTGTTCTCTGTGCGCTGTGCCGGGGTCGTTCCTGCGTTGTTCTCGCCTTGGGCCACGTAAGATTAGGGTGAAAGTTTTGAGGGCCGGTCTGCAGGTAGTGCTCGTTACGTGCGCCGTGAATTGCCCGCTGTCTACCCAGCGGTGTTATTCCATGCGCCGTATGCGGTGTGAAGTTGTAAACAACGTGCGCTCGTGCCGTTCCCTCCCTCAGTGACATCCCGGCTAAACGCGCAGAGGCCGAAAATACCGACTTTCCGTCTTCATCGTCTTCCTGTGTTCGTATTTTATGTGCGCGCCACTCGTTCTTAACTATATATCCATTCGTCAACTCACCCAGCAAGTTCTTCCAAACGCTTGCTTAAAAGCAGATTCGACAGCAGTAACTCTGTCATGAGAAACGCGTCAGCCCTCCCCGATTCGCCATCTCAAATACGCCGCGTCCTCCCCGAGCTCCAACCGTTTTCTTAAACGTTATGGCGGCAGATTTCGAGAATCTGTAACGGCACGCAGGCTTCATTGCAAAGGTACTTTTTCGCACGCGCCCAGCGTGATGTGAAGCCAGTTGAAAGCCTCCAGAGAATGACTCCTCAATGTGCTTTTTCTTTTCTACGCTGCACATCCCGCCAATCAGCGTGGTTTAGCGCTAAAGCCACTCACGACTGCTCCTGCTGTTGGATAAAGGCAATGCCTGCTTTCCACGTCGGCGTTGTTTTCTTTTTTTTTTCGGCATTTTCACTTTCGCATGTTTACCCGGTATATTTTACCGAGAGAGGGAACGCCCCGAGGAGACGTTGTTCAGCACTTCACATCGCAGACGGTACAGTTCCAGACAGCAAAGCCATGCGCGCTGCGTAAAACATGTCGATTAGAAAAAGAGAAAAATATGAAAACGTTTCACGCTCTGCCATTGAAGCGCTGCACAGATTATTGGCAGCGCAAAACCACTCCTAAATCAAACTGCTCGTTTTTTTTTTTTCCTCGATGTCCGCTGCTCTCTGTAACAGGAAGTGAATATGCTGAAACTGTAAATAGATTCGTGTTATCAACGTCACCTCGAGTGCTTGAAGTTGCAGTTTATTTAACCTCAAACAAACTACACAACTGCACGCAAGGTATGGTGGCAGACCCGGTTAGGGCGCTCGGCTGCTGAGCCGGAGTTCCCGGTTTCGAACCCGGCCGCGGTGGCCGCGTTTCGACGGTGGCGATAACGCAAAGGCGCCCATGTGCAGCGCGATATTAAAGATCCCCAGGTGGTCCAAATTATTCCGAAGACCTCCAGCATACGGCACCTCTTTGTTCCTTTTTTCTTTCACTCCCTCTTTTATCCCTTGCCTTACGGCGCGGTTTGGGTGTCCACCGATATGTGAGACAGATGCTGCACTATTTCATTTCCCCGAAAGCATTCTTAAATTTTTTTCGACAAGCCACATATATGCGGCTTGGCTATCCCCTCAACCTCTGAGTATCCGGAAGCGGACAGCTAGGCAGAAGCGAACGCGCACGAACAAAATATCACAACTGCGATACCACTGCGATCACGTGGTGATAGCTTAATCGCACATCGGCAGGAGCCCGGACTACTGTAATGGCGGTGCGCAACATACCAGCGTGGAGTGATCAGGGGCGTTATACAATGCTCCAAAGTTTATAGGAGAGAAGAAGAAAGCGCTGTTAAAACTGCCGCGACGTCGAGAATACTCAGTGAGATGCACTGACCAAGAACACGAAGTCTTAGAGCTAGTGACTTTTGTCGGCCATATATGTACATTTTGAGTGTGCCAATTATAGCTCATTTCTCAAATAGACGTATAAACAGTTGTGCGCCTGAGAAACACGACACAAGAATTTAAGACGCATATTCTCGACATGAAAATGTTGCTTTCCCCTCGTAATCAGCGTCTGCAAACCTGGTTATTCCAGACGCGACGGCTGCCCGCCACCTGGGCAAGTAATTCGAGATGAAAGCCCAAGGGTAGTTTTAAACACAACACGTAAAATAAAAATGGCGGTTTTCGTCAGCTATAAAATATATCCGCAACCATTTTTTCCTGGTAGCAACGCTGCCTTACCAGCATGGCAGCGTCATTGCCCGCACAGTGACCGACTGCCTATTCAAAATATATCGAGAGATGATGAAAGGGCAGGGTTTAACCGTGCTAGAAACGGTGACTATATAGTTGCAAGAGAAAACAAAAATTAACGCATCTCAAGTTTCTTCTAATGAAAATATCCCCTTGTAGGCTTTGTAATTCCGCTTAGTCCTCCTCATAAAATGTAGTATATCCACTCTCGGCCGACTACCAAAAGCGCTAGGCACAGCGACAACGTTTTACCACAGCACCTCGCGACTACAGGCTCCTCTGTGGCTTTCTCTATCAATTTAAAAACAAACTCCTGTCAGAACCGCGTATTCTGCGCTTCTAATTGCCGACATCGGAAAGCTAAACAAGAATACGACAATATTTTTGTGGTCGTTTCTGAGAGTAGACTGTCCCCTTCATTCCAGAGCAGTGCTCTACAGCAGGACGCGAAACCACCTCGAGCGGTTCAATTTAACGCAAAACGGAAAAAAGAAACGCTTCGAGCAAATTATGTACACGGCAACGTCGGCAGCGCCAACAGCCTCGTCTTTACCGAGACAAACGCGGCAACGGCTCTGACAGGAGCAAGGCAACGAGGTAAAGGCGGAAAAACCAGCACGGGTCAGCCGCAAGTGCGCAGAAAACACCGAAGATCTCATTTGGAATGCAGGGCAAAGCCTGCAGAAGCGCGTGAAATTAAAGATGCAAGCAGAAAAGCGCTCGCACAGTATACGACACCGACGACAACCACGACGAAAAGAACAAGCTCGCCGACTTCACTATACGCCCCCACCCATCCCAAGAGGACGACAGTTTCATCTTGCCGGTGCATGGCACCAGCGTCTACGTCGACGAGTTACAAAAAGCATAAAGACTAAATAGGAAAACAAATGACCTGCACGCGCGCGCTTTACGGATATAATTCCTCGCTTCGTTCTTTTTCTTGCGGAGACTGCGGTGCATCATCAGCCCGCGCTTAGCGGTCAAGAGGGCATGCACGCGATCCCCGATATAGCGAGACGGCTCGCCCATCCTTTTCACTCCGACGCTGGTAAGACAGCAACGAACACTAACGTAATTCATGGACACAGTGCGCCGGGTGAGAAGGGGAGAAAGCGGAGATCGAACGCCAGTGCTGCCGCTGAACGAAAGAGGACGCCCCGGTATGCACGATGAGGGAAGGACGTGTCGACGAAGACGAATGGAGGCAGGCAGAAGAGCGTGTTGGCTGGCCCTGCATGGGGCAGGCACGTGGCAAGAATGATGACTTCGGACCCGAGATATATGCCACGACGAGGAAAGAACCGATGTCTGTGCGGTAGAGGGCGAGGTTGGTTATAGAGACTGTTGGTTTGGAACGGGAAGAAGTGCTCGGGTAAACAGGGGGGTAGGGGGCGGAGAGGAGGTGTAAGATGGCACGAGAACTACGTCACAGGACTACCGAAAAATGTTGCGCGAAGAAAAAGAAGGATAAAGCAAATCAGTCTAACGTAAACACAGCTTTTTTATTTCCTTTTTGTTTTCACCTTTTTTCATCCAAATTTGCGTCTTCTTCACAAAATATATATACACCCGCCGCGGTGGCTCAGTGGTTAGGGCGCTCGACTACTGATCCGGAGTTCCCGGGTTCGAACCCGACCGCGGCGGCTGCGTTTTTATGGAGGAAAAACGCTAAGGCGCCCGTGTGCTGTGCGATGTCAGCGCACGTTAAAGATCCCCAGGTGGTCTAAATTATTCCGGAGCCCTCCACTACGGCACCTCTTCTTCCTTTCTTCTTTCACTACCTCTTTTATCCCTTCCCTTACGGCGCGGTTCAGGTGTCCAACGATATACGAGACAGATACTGCGCCATTTCCTTTCCCCAAAAACCAATAATTCACAAAATTACCCAATTACTCCACTCCTTACCCATGTGTGCGTTTGTATCAACAATGTACACTGGCCAATTCCCAACCATGGATACGTGCCATTCAGCCAGAGGCCATCATCATCATCATCATCGTCAAACACAGCCAACTAAACGCGTACGCATACAGCCATACGGCGAAAATCACGCGGTTCCATGATGAACGGTGCCTGACACTCAAAGCCCGCGCTCACGTAATTTTTGCGTCTTTCCTTCTTTTTTTTTTTGCGCGGATGTGACGTACCCAGAACAAATACAGCTTTTTATCCCACCAATAAACTGCGAGCATTTCTGTGTCCATTATCAACGACAAGAAATAAACTTCGCTGCCCTTAGTGAAGTCGTGTTGGCTGCGCCAAGACCACAGGCCAACGCCGCATCCAAAGGTTGTCCCGGAAATCGCTCGTTTAGCATCACCACTGGTCAACGAACGTAGATTTGTAACGCGTACGTGTTGTTTTGATTTTTTTTCTTTCAACTCCCTACATATTTTCTCATCCCCTCCCCCGATTTCTCTTTCGCTTTGCAGGACGAAGCCACTGCTGCTACGAAGCCCGACATTTCGCTTGTTCTGTTGCCATGGCTTAGAGTAAGCGAAATTTCGTCTTATCCGCCACTTGCGGAGGCACCGCGGATGACGCGAGCACTGCAGCTGTTGGCAAAGTGCACAACGGCTCCGTTCAGTAATGAGGAAAAGGCTTGCGAGGCGGAGAAATAAACGCCCTGCAGCTCTTTTAGAAGTGAGCGTAAACGGATGCACTGGTGCCGTTACCACAGACACTTGAGCACCGCTTAAGTATACAACGCTCACTGTAACCATTTCAGTCACGAATTAATATCGAGTTAGGAAGAAGGACGGCAATTTGAGCAATTTAAAATTTTCGATTTCTTCTGTGTGTATAAGGTGCCAAGAGTGGACAGAAAATTTCCCACCCTCCAATGTCATTAATTAACCTATGTGATTTCAGTCGGCTTCTTGTACGTGTCCCAGTCATGACTTATCACGGCTCTCAGGGCGTCATCGGCAATCATTCGACTTTTTCTTGTCAGAAGACGTGACGTTAACAAGTACGCATATATGAAGCCTTCTGAAGCACCCACGCTTGCAAATATACCTGGTCAAAAGCACAATAAGTGGTCACACGCCATTGCCCATATTCTCCACTGCCCCAACCCTTTGCACCATCAAACCAAGCCACGAATTACCAATCCACACCGCACCGTATGAGGGCGTCAGTGCCAAAAATTACCTGCACAAAGCTCTTGGTGCGTCAACAATTGTTTTGCGCTTGAGGCAGCTGTTTTACAGGCTGCTAAAGGGTGACACTTACAACGCAGAAATGCTTTCCTCTTTTGTACTTGTGCTCAAAATACCAGCCAATCGTACTCTAGGCGCCATGGATGATGCGATCAAGGAATGACAGCCCACTATGTCGTGATCCACTTTTGCCCTGGAGAAACCTTCTTCATTTCACTCTCTACTGTGCAAATCTCGTTCACATACCAAAAGTTAACGTGCAGCTCAAGCCATCTACGTATTGTCACGTACTGGTGAAGGCAGCCCGGCTTGCAGGCAGACAGCCAAGAGGGCTTCCAAACAGAACTCTTGATTTCGGCTGACTTGCGCCCAAAGAGAACTCGGCGGCGGCGTAGCAACAAGCGTGCTCGGCGGTCGTCGAACAGAATGCCCGCCGCTCTCGGCCGTGCTCAATTTAAAGCTGACAGCGAACTTTCGAGACACGCGTGCAAAGTTACCACAGCATTCTGGAACAGCGTAGAATCGGCTCCGCCTGGATGCGATCAATCGAGATAAATCTGGTCGCGTCTTGCCAACAAAGCGATAAAGTCTGGTGCGGGTAGCTTTGAAGAATGAACAAACAATCAGTACAGTGATTCGCGGCAGTATTGTTGCGGTCGTTTGCACGACGTTTACACAAACCTGATAGCCATCCGCAACGCTGGGTGTTGTCCTGATTACTTTTAATTGCGCGACAAACAGAGAAGTAAATTAATTCGTTTTTTTTATAGCCATGTCTATACACTCTTCCGCTCTTCTCCAGAAAAGCGCCAAAACTGTTTCCCTCCTCGAACTACCCTCGCCCCACACTCTTTTGTCCCTGAATCAACGAATGACCCACGCGCTGTTGTCACTGGCGTCGTTCGTTTATGTCGTATACCAGTACGGACCAAGAAGAAATAAAGCTCACCCGATCGCTTTCACCCACGCGAAAGCTACGCTGTATACAGAATAGCTAAAGGATTACAGCAGAGGAAATGTATAAGGTAGCTTCGAACAGACAGGCCTTCTGTTGCAAATTGCCAAAGATATTATCGAGGCATGAGAGGGAATAAACTGCATTCGGCGCGGAACAGAGGAAGCTCGTATACCGTGCTTCAGAACCTGAAGCGTGGCGTACGCTTCGAAGAAAGCGCGTACGCGCCATGAATTTTAATGCTGCAACTGTTATCGTTGCCTCGGACGGTCCTCAAAGCTCAGCGCTTGGCTCGATCCTCACGTTTAGGAGCCCATTTACTAGCGATGGTCTTGAAGTTGAGCCTGGAGGTCATTTTTACTATCTACCCAGATGATACTAGGTAGTATGCATTCGCCCGGAGGCACTTTTAAAAGCTTAGACAGCTGTTATAGAGCAGTCGGGTTAATAAACTGGGGGCCCTGTCTGACGCCTTTTCCATCCCCGCTGTAGAGAAGGAAGAAACACGGCGAGACGTTTTTCGTCGTAGAAATGTGAATTCCTGCCCTGCATCCACTTTTTGTGAAGAACACTGCGACTGCAAAATTATTTAAAGTCACTGAGCGTACAATATACTAAACTACGTTCGCTTAGATTAGGACGCGACTTATCAAACATTAAAAAGCGCCTAGAGTTGCATTTCACGTCGCGTCATCATCGTCGAGCCACAACTAAGCTCGTGCAACGCTTTCTTGGTCTCATCGGAAGTATACCGCTCCTGAGTACAGCCGGCCTCGTGTAACTTCGAAAGAATTAAATATCAACACTAAGTGATTCATCGCATAACTAATGGGGGCACAGCAAACCAGGGCTCAGCCGAGCTTTATAACATCAAATCTGAGGTGCAATATACAACAGACTGGCACCTTTCAAGCATCACACTGAGAAACGAAACAACAAGTACATTGCGTTCACACCATTCCGATGAAGCGACGTTTGCTATAGCTATACGACCCACGAAAAGCAACAACAGCCACAAAGCACTTGTATTAGCTCACCTGCAGCGCGCACCACCAACGGCCGGCATTGCATTAGCAAACTTTAAAATCAGCTGATGTAAGCGGGTATTGTCCTTCTAACGCTATATTAACACACACCCTTGAAAGTTACACTCTAAATACCATCGTTGCAGACTCCTTGCGCTGCACCTGCCAGCAAATTTATACGTTCCATTCATTTAACGCTAGCATGATTACTGCGTTACTTCCGGCATCGTACACCATGCATGTCACGAGCGATTTTCCGTCTATGCATTTTGTTGTTGGCTTTTGTTGCACGTTTTGTTAATACTTTTCCCTGTTGTCCGCGCACGTGTGATATCCGCAGACGTGAAATACGATATTGCCATTCTGTTATTGCACGGTATGGTGAATAATGCACACAGCGGGTGCCTCGTTTCAATGACACGAGTGTGTCGCGAGCGACACGACCGCCGTACCTGTCCGATATTAAGCATGCCTTTGCCCTCTGGTACGGGGAACAGAATCGGGTCTCTAACGCTTTTCCCGCGTTTTTCGGATCCATTCACTGCAGGGGAACAAAGGCGTCCTGACTATAATAAACAAATAGTTTAATGCAAAAAGCGGAGGATGTAGTTTTGAGCGGTGCTTCACAATAATCCGGAATGAAGCTGACAGCAGTGGAGCCTTCTCTTTGAATCGAATCATATTTCGTTTGTCGTCTTGCAAAGTAGAATGGAGCGGCCACATAAATATTCATCTGAGGTGCATATAATTAAGCACTCGTCGAGCTGCCCCAACTCATTCCTCATCCTTTAATCATAATGTAATAATAATGCCGCGAATCACTGTACTGTTTCCTTGTTCATTCTTCAAATCGACCGCGCCGCGCCTTTATCGCTTTGTTTGCGATGCAAGACGCGACTAGATTTATCTCGATTGATTGCATCCAGGCAGAGCTCACTCTACATTATTCCAGAACGTTCTAGTAACTTTGCAGCTTTATCTCGAATGTTCGCTATCAGCTTTAAATTGAGCACGGCCGACAGCGGCGGACATTCTGCAAGACTACCATCGAAGCACGCCTGATGCTATGCCGCCGCCGAGTGATTCAGTCAATTGTGGGCGCAAATCAGACGAAATAAAGCGCTTCGTTTAGACGCCATTTTTCGCTGTCTTTCTGCTCTCTGGATTGCCGTCACCACTACGTGAAAATAATAATCATTATATTAAGATAACTAAAAAATGACACAATTTTTGCCTAAAATATATTGACGTGCGAAAGCACCATTGCATGAACGATAACGACGATAATGAAGACACAGAATTCTCTGTGTCTTCGCGCCGCAGGTGGAAGTTGATGAAGGCGACGATGTGCAATGCACAGCCCGAGAGTGTGTTCCAGTTGTGTGCCATCGCTTCACAGGCAACAACAACAACAACACGAGGCGTGCTCAGCTAGGAATGTGTGTCCGCATTGCGGAATTGTATGCACGCACGTAAAGCATTTGGTAGCTCAGCGGGATTGATTTACACGCAATAAAGAAAAAAAAAACTACGCTGAGAGCATATAGTGTTCACCAAGCACTGGCCAGCGACGCTGGTCTGTTCGCGCCGCCACGGGTTCGAATCCGAGTCGTACCAACATTTGTTGCGTTTTCTATTTATTTCACTTGGCAGAAACCAACAAACATCGTAAGATACTTGGCACAAACTGACAAACATCGCAGGGTGTTGCCCGGGGGTTTACCCATCGGAAGAGTGCTTAGGCGCCAATTAGAAAAAGCATTTCTTAGAAGCCAGCAATTCTCGCTGAGAAAGTATTCGAAATTCCACCCATTCAACATTTTTGTCCTACGATTGTGTTGTGTTCATAGCGCAAGTGCAGACTGATTTGAAATTCACAAGCACGCATTCCACCAGCCGGTCGCTGTCGAAGTTGCACCAACAAGGTGAATAACAGCGTTCGCGTAATTTCTCCTGGGCCTGCTTTGGCTCACGACGCCGCGAGAACGCATTGCGAAGCAAACAGGAAACACGCGAAAACTGTTGCTCTTTGAAGGTAGCTACGGCGCAAGCAGATCGAATAAGGAATAAACAGAGAAAGTAATCGTCAGCCGCGCTGCTACAGACGTCTGCAAAGAAGGTTGCGTGAGGGAAAAACGCGCGGCGTATTTATATTGGCAGCAAGCGGCAAATAAAAAAAAACAAAGGCACCGGCACTTTCGACACCCCCTGGCATTCCAGCAGGTGTGACTTGCAACATTCATGGCTGGGCGCGCATCGGAACGCGCGCCGACCACACTCCGAGCAGAAGTCGGCACTGCTCAGACAGCGGGCAAATGCCGGGGCTGCACGCCTCGTCTGATCCAATGCGCCGATGAAGAAGAACCGATGTTTCCGGTCTTGAGGAGCGGACGCGAAGAAAATACACGCGTCGCCAGCATACGTAAGCACTTACGAGAGCGATTCTTCCTAGCGGCCAGGCGTGCTCCGCACATCGAAAAGCCTTGCTCCACTTCACTTTGCACATAGAGACACAACCTGCCTTTCTGGGAAGTACCGCCGACTGATCAAAAGCAGTCCTTCTGCTGCGACTTCGCGATCAAATCATCCGAGGAAAAAAAAATAACTGCATAACGAGAGAATGCCTGCAGTGCTCATGGCGAAAGCAGGAATTGGTGAGGGCGAGAAAGGCTCGCACACCTAATATCGGCGGTGACACGCACTCATTAAACGGGCCACTGCCCTGCTTTTGCGCCGCAAGTGGCACTATACTATATTCCCCCTATATTATTCCGCACCCATGCAGACACGGCCTCATTCCACACCGCGTTTGTACGCGCGCGGACGGAAGACATCAAGGTACGTGTTCGAGGGTTCAGCGAATAATCACTGTTCGGCAGCTGCCATTGGTCCACGGACACGCCCTGCGTTGCAGCCCTCATGACCTCTACTTTCATGAACGCATTTCGATGGAGGGCGATTTGAGATAAGATCATGCAAAGGGTGACTGGTCAATATCTTTACTTTACTTGATATATATATATATATATATATATATATATATATATATATATATATATATATATATATATATATATATATATATATATATTAAGTCGATGGATGTCTGAAAAGAAAGGATCTGCATATTTTAGTGCAGGAAAAAAAATTATCTTCAAGCCGAAAAAATTCTTGGTCATGTTGTTTTCGCCAACCTTTAGGCAACTGGAAATCTATTATTACGAGGAGATGCCTGAAAATTTAAACAGGTTATCTGTCACTGCTGCAGTGCACGCCCAATTATTCTGGCCGCTTTTTTACGTTTCTTCTTTTTCCAAAAAACTTCGAAAAATGACGAACGGACTGTTTTTTTTTTTTGCTAAATGTGGATCGCTTTATCCCAAAGAAATATAAGCTGTAACCATGAAAATTTAACGCTGCTTTTTGCACGAATTTACTCATTAAATAATATAAAATTATTTCAGATACCTTAGCAGATGGCGAAATAATTATTCGCAAAACTTCAACAAATTTATCCCGGAGTCACAAGAACTTAGAATGGTGGTGAGAAAGACATCTTTGATATTTTTCATATTCAGAGCAGATACTTCGCACTATATGCGTATTCATAAGTATTAAATGCGTGCTGCATAATACTGCTGGTGTAGCAGGTACAGCTAATGCGGCCCTATTTTTCACACACTGCGGTTTTTGCCAACTTTAGTTACGAATAACTTGAAATATCTTTGCAACCAAAAAAAAATGTCAACTTTTGTACAGTCCATTTATATTTGCGTACACTGCTTCCAGTTGTTCTTGTCGTTTCCTCAATGTCTTTTTTTTTTAATTCCGAAAACTTGAAACACGGAAACAGCTTTTGCTGTGTCCGGATATTTTTATCGTGTAAAAAAAAATAAACTACAATCACTACCTAGTTTACGAAGCGCTTTATGCAGACCTATCTACTAAACGAAATCAAATTCACTGATATGCCTGTTGCCGATAAGAAAAAATTACTAGGCAAACTTCAAGAAACAACAGAACTGCGAAGATTTTGGATTACGATTTAAGAAATGGGGAGGGGGGTTACATCATTTTTATGTCATAAATGCAGTTGATCGGAATTATAGGACTATTCATAGGCATTAAAGCGCGCTGATTGTTGCAGTTTTGTTGCTTAATTAGCCGCAGTACGGTGCGTCCGTTGCTACTGCAAGGAGAAGCCAGGAATTTGGCGAGATCTGGGCACACTACTACAAGGCGTTAAAAG
This sequence comes from Amblyomma americanum, assembly GCA_030143305.2. NCBI lineage: Eukaryota > Metazoa > Arthropoda > Arachnida > Ixodida > Ixodidae > Amblyomma > Amblyomma americanum. The sequence continues at coordinate 65,508 of JARKHS020001034.1, forward strand.
AGTCACGCTTGTCTTCGAGTCTTTGTTGTCCTGCATTCTGAGCGACAGAAATGTAAATCTCCGGATGTATGTGCTACGCCAGTCGGAGAATTGGCGACCTGTCACCTAGTGCTTAAAGTTAACGCGCCAATTATGGAGATTTCGCACATTATGTTGCCACTTTTTTTAACTCTTAACTGTCTGTGTTCAAAAAGAAGCTGCCGGTGTTTTATACATGTTGCAAACGACGGGTTCCTTCGCAACCGCAAGTTGTGTCGAGCAGTACAGAAGGTCCACATTAGACGTGCTTCATCTGCCGGCAATATTACGCAACGTGCATACAACTCTTATCAATAATTATATAGCGCGGAATACCTGCACAGAATAGGAAATTTTATTAAGAATATTTTTCACTTATTCCTCACCCTAAATCTTTGTTCTGTGGTTTCTTGAAGTATTTCCTTATCTGTAAATAATATATCAGCAAATTTGCCATAGTTTAGTAAATAACTGTGCATAAACTGCAGCCCGTGTAAAATTGCCATAGCTTTGTTTCTTTTCTTATATAAAGGCCTTCAAAGTTATGAAAAGAAAACTTCGTGTGTGCCAAACATGCCAAATTTCATGAAAAAGTAAAATTTAGAAAATGACAGGAATAACTAATTGGATGCATTCACAGTAAATAGAAATGACACATTAAAATTTTGCGGCATTTCCTTACACGCTCTTTCAAGTTTTTCGTAACTAAAGTTAGCGAAACTGCAATGCATGTAAAAAGTCTCATTACAACACGTGACGTATCTACTACACCAGTAGTATTACGCAACATGTGTTTAATGATTATGAATATACACATAGTGTATAGTCCACCCAGTCAAGACATACAAAAGAGCCGGTTCTAAAATGCAACAAAATTTTTTTGCCGTCCTGTCGTTATGACCGCTTTTTCTACAGTGTTGGCAATTAAGTTGTCTGTTGCCGCGACAGAAATCGCTCTGTCATTACGACAGGGGACAGCGCGATAGTACTGAAAATCTTGTCATGACAAGAATTCATGTAAGGTCCCAAAATATTACAGGAAAATGTGCTTTTTGATAAGGAATATCTGGCTGAATATAAAAAATGTAAAAAAAACATTTTTTATTCGCTATCAAAATCACTGTCTAACCACTGGTCACCGTCACCTAGTGATTACGGCACCCACCTCGCATTCGGGAGGTGCGGTAGGTACTGAGCTCATACGTCGGAGGTTGTATTTTTACCGCTGGTTGCTCGAAGTAGCAGCTTCACTCAAGTGTGCCCGGTTGTGGGCTTGCGGACGGCGACGCCAACGGCTCATGAACTGAGGAAAGAGCTAAGAACAGCTAACGCTGCAACCACTGGCCACCGCAGAGGGGGCCTAGGGGTTAGAGCGTCGGCATCGTATTCGGGAGGTGCTGGGAAGTGCAGGAGGTGCTAGAGTGATATATGCTGAGCTAGTAGGTAGGAAAAGCATTTTTACCGGTAGATCGGTGATTGGAGGTGCATTCACCAGAGGGCGCTCACTACGGATTCGGATGGATATATGCGGACGGCGCCGCCGCCGACGCCACGCTTTTAAGGCACCAGCTGAGAACAGCTAACGCTGTGAAAGAACATTCACTAAAGAACTTCACAGAGTCGCGATGGAATAGCAGAGGAAAGTGACGGGGCATACAGGGGTCGGAATAATCACTGTCCGCACCGTAACTGCCTGTAAATGAGGAAGTTGCCTGGCGGGCGGAGTGGGTGGCGAGGACAGCGACAGGCGAGCAGAATGCGCGAGGCCGGTTTTCACCGTGTGGGCCAGCCTTCGGAACAGGAGTCGAACTTCAGCACTGACACTGAGTCGAACACGGACAACGCTGAAGCGTGGACTGCTCTGAAAGGGACCGCGGAGCTATATAGGGGTTACCAACACTCCAACGATGAAAGTCCGGACTGGGTATATACGTGATGGGTAGTTTACAATATAAAAGAAAGCAATAATTACGCCTAACTAACTAATGGAACCTACTAAGAGTACCACGATTTGAAGTAACATCTCCCTCTTACCACTTTCATAGCGATTATTTGTGATACTGTCTTATTTGAGCAAACTACCCATCTGACACTTACTGCCTCTTGCAAAACATTGTCCTACATGAATATTCACTCGCAGAAATCCCCGCATTTTAGGCGCAAACCGCAAGCCGAAGCACCTCCGACTTCTCTTATCTGGCCTTAAGCTTTTCAGAACAGAAAACGCTGCTCTCATGAAGGCATTGCCGAGTGGTACAGAAACGACAAAGCTTGACGAAATGTGTGCAGTTCCAATGGTATATGTTGGTTGCGCACGAGCAACTGGTACGCTCTGGGTGCTGGTGAAACTCGCCAGACCGCAAAAACTCAAATCAGGACAAATGCGGGTCCCTACATAGCTAAGCCAGGGCTACAAATCCTTTTGGCGCAAACTTGGGACGACCCGGAGACCGCCCTATACGTACGGGTGATCCAAAGTCTTCACTCTTGCCACTGCAAGCAACAGCGACTGAACGTGACACTTGGAGAATTTGAGCCTAGGATGTAGCGCAGCTGCCGTCAAGCCCCGGCGACGCACTCCGGGCAGGCGGAGTGTGCGCCTTAGCAGCGCCACGCGGCTCGTCTTTCATATGCAGCCGCCGATATCCCACGGTCCTTATGCGCTGGTGGCGTGCAATGATCGATCGCCCAGCAAACGGCAACGCAACCGGAGGTGTGGATATGGATATTTCCTACGCTCAGGCTCCCTCCATACCATGAACGCGAAGAGTATTCGCAGGCCGCTGGGAACTGTAGGTCTGTGCAAACAAACAGACCTCAAAGGAGGCAAATAGCAAGAAAAATAGATTGCACCGGCGATTGGAGACACTCAAAACCTCGCTGAAGACTGCCATTATGTGCTGTACCCTTCACGGCTTCCGCTTTACCGTGAACACAGCCCTAGCTAGATCGAGCGAGACGCCGACGAAGCCGTCAACCGAATAGACAAAAGTTCCGCACGGAGCCAGCTCCAGCTACAAACAGACAGAGAGGTCCAGAACAGCCAATGGAAGAAAGTGGTAAGGACATCAAATTAAAGCCGCCAGCAGAAGCCAGAGCACAGTAGACACAAAAAGGAGGAAGAGGCACGCGCAAGAATCTAGGAAGCGAAAGGCGCTGGTCACTCGAGCCCCTCTGAAAGAGAAGTGAACAAAGCTCTTCCTCCTGCAGTCTAATCAAAAGGACTGGAGCACGCCGGCAAAGGACTGCGGAGGACAATCCCCGATGAAACGACCGGAATGATCTTGGTGCAGCCATAAGCGGATCAGGCGCGGGCAGCCAATTGAGCAGACTGGTCAAGGCAGTGCAATGCCGTATGTCATTCAGAATGGGTATAACGAAGGGAAAGTTGAGGAAATAACTTCCAACG